>CAJQZJ010005020.1:1273074-1289966 GCA_907164525.1 Lophiomys imhausi | reverse complement strand
GGACATCAGAGTCAGGCATGGCAGCACACGACCCCTACAATAAGGACATCAGAGTCAAGCATAGCAGCACACGACCCCTACAATAGGGTCATCAGAGTCAGGCATGGCAGCACACGCCTGCAATCCCAGCTACCTGGGAACTTCAAGAGGAAATACCAAGTTCAGATAACAGATCAAAATGGGTCACAAAATAGAAGCTGGAAATGTGCTTCCATGGGTTTAACTCCCAGCATGCACCTCACAACTAAGAAACTAGACTCATTTCATCATTAGAGGCAATTTTTACAAGTAAAATGTGTTCTCACCCAGCTGATGAGACACGCCCTGGGGTTGTGCAACAGGAATGCACTAACCAGCAATATCTTTTCACAAACTTATTTTTAACAGTGTACTATATAATAATGGTATCTGCTTTATGCTCAGAGTACATCACAGAGAAATAAATTGTTTTTTTAAAAGCCCGAATTTCTTTTTCTATTATTATTAAACTTTCTTTATACAATACATTCTGCTCACATTCTTTGTCCTCCCCACAAGGTGAGAACTTGGCAAGGTCCTAACTTCTTTCTTCAGAGCAATGTCCCTTTCCTACACCCTGTCTGGTCTTCCTACAGCACGTAGTATACTTAAGTTTTCAATGAAAGCCAGGCAGAGTCGCACACACCTTTGATCCCAGCACTCGGGGGGGCAGAAGCAGGGGGATCCCTGTGAGCTCCAGGCCAGCGTAGTTTACAAAGAGAAATTCTAACTCAAAACAAAAAACAAAAACACAAATGAAAAAGCTTCATCATCAACTCACATACCTTACCAGAAAGAAATTATACACAACTGACTTCTAAAATCATGAAAACATTAAGACAGAATAAACAGTATTTTTGTTTGTTTGCTTTAGTTTCTTGAGACAGAGGGTTTTTTTTTCTTTTTTTGGGGGGGGGTTGAGGCAGGGTTTCTTTGTGTAACCCCTGGCTGTCTGGGAACTACCTCTGTAGACCAGGCTGGCCTCAAACTCAGAGATCCACACGCCTCTGTCTCTTGAGTGCTAGGATTAAATGCATGTGCTGCCACTGCCCAGCTGGACTAGACAATGTTTTTTAAAGTAAAAATTATAATTTATTTACTATGATATTGATCATAGATATTAAACCTTTAATCATGACAACAATGTCTATAAAACTCTATTTTCCTTCTATCTACTAAAAACTTCGTCTAGGGTGCTGGGGAGTGAACCCAGGGCTTTGTGTATGGTATGTGTTTCACCACTAAGCTACACTCTCACCCCTTAATATGAAACTTTCAAAATATAGGTACTATTTTCTTAATAGCCAAAAAATTTAAGATGTAGTAAAAATGGAACAAATGTTTACCTCTCAGTTCCCTACTAACAGAAAGGAACTCAGTTGAGATCATGCCCTGCTATTGTTTAGACACAGTACTTAAACTTCAATTATAAACACAAAAGCCAAGAGACCATTCATTTTTGCACACAGTAATAAGGTACCCACCTAAGAAATGCACAAAATTCCAGCACAGAGCAAGGTGACTGCATTTTGGTGTCCTCAATGGTTCAATGTGTTACAGGAGCTAAGCTAGGCAAGCTTTCTACAGGCCAGGTTAAGTGATAAAACATCTGGCTACAAAATTTAATAGTTTGTGATGTGTCCTACTTGTCAGCTCTTGCAGCCAGAAGAGCAGGTATGTATTTAAGCACAAAGTACCTGGAGGGAATGGTAGAGGGAAATAAACTAGAGGCTTCTCAATTGTGAGGTGCCCCGTGTGAAGCTGCAATGGTGAAGAGAATGAGAGTGAAATGAACTCTTAGCTTCAAGTTTCGCCACACTGTGTATGAACTCATTAAGGACACGAACACATTCTTTCCACAACACACCTAAAAAAGGTAAAGTCAAACAGGCTGACTCTCTAGAAAAAAGTCCACAACATCCTCATTTATTTTACATTATTAAATATACACCTGGCCTTAGGACTTTGATGTAAAATGGCTAAAAAATAACAACAAAAAAAACCTTGTAAAATTTAAATATACAAGTAGTATTCCCAATTTTTATTTAAAGATTTATTTATTTAACATATATGAGAGCTCTATCTGCATGTACCTCTGCATGCCAGAAGAGGGCATCAGATTTCAGTATAGATGGTTGTGAACCACCACGTGGTTGCTGGAAATTGAACTCAGGGTCTTTGGAATAGCAGACAGAGTTTTTAACCACTGAGCAATCTCTCCAGCCCCCCCCCCCAAATTATTTTAATACACAAATAACAAAACATTCCTTTTTAGTAGTGAGTTTTAGAAGCAAATAAGCAACCAGTTGTCTATCAGTTGTTTTTCAAGCTGGTAATTGAAAAGTTATTAGCATTTAAAATACAAGAAAAAAATATTTTTAAGAGATACATGGCTGGGATACTTTAAGGCACACACACCTTCAGAACACTCTTTTCTGTTAGATTTATACAGACAAAACTAGAAAAATGGTGACCAGTATGACAAATAACAGCTTGTTTTATTTAAGCCATTAGGGTTATTTAGTAGGCTGCCATGTTATCACATTTTATAAGTTAATTAACAGACCAGGGCTGGGGAGTTGCCTCAGTGGGTGAAGTACCTGTGGTGCAAGCCTGAAAATACGAGTTTGGATCCCCAGCACCATGCATAAAGGCCAGAGCAGTAGCAAGCATCTGTAATCCAGGCACTAGGGGTAAAAGATTAGCTAGCTGCCTGGTCAGATAGATCCTATGTTTCAAGGTCAAGAGACAACAGAAGAAGAAACCCAACAATGACCTCCGGCCTCCACATGAGCACAAACAAGTTGTGTGTATCTGCATGAACACATACAACCCTCCCAATTAAGTCCATCACTTTAAAAGTTCAGGGATTTAACTTTAACTCACCTTTTTCATTTTCTTTATATCTACAAATGCCAACTGGAATCTCAGCTTGAAACATGGAGCCCACCATGATTTCCTATTTTAAACATAACAAAAAAGATCTAGTGAAATATATCATATATTCATGTCTAGCTAGCTTCAGTATCTTCTTAGGTAAACTCTGTTCTCTGTCACAAAACCAATTACCTACCTCATGGCTGTATTGTGAGGATGAATGAGTTAATAATAGCTAGGAGCTTACATATTGGGTGGGAAATAGTAATAATAATGGGTGAAATGTAATAGAAATAAATAATATATACAAGAAATGGGGAAACATTCTTAACAGTGAATTCTGATCAGCTAATTAAAATAATCAAAAATACCCTGAAAAAACAGAGAGTCAACTTTGGGTGTATTTCAGAGCATGTACGCCTGTGATCCTTTCGTACTCAGTATCAGCACTACTAGAGAAATTGTTAGAGATTCAAGTCCTTAGGTCCCAACTCATACTCAGTGGAAACTCTAGTGGTAGGGCTCAGTGGCAACACAGGCAATTCTAACTCATACTTAGGTCTGAGAAAACAAAAATTTTAAGATAACAGGGAAAATACACAAAAGGTCTGAAAAAGTTTGGCAGGAACTAAGTGGACTCACTTCTAAACCAAGACTTTTTTCTTGAGGTCATGATTTTCCTTAATACAAAATGAAGAAGTACCCCTTCCCCAAAAAAGGTTTGAAAGTGGCTCTTGAGAAAGGCAACTGGAAATCACCAATAAGACGTCTTAGGGCACAGGGACCATTACAGAAAGACCCGGCACTTTCAAGTGAAGCTGTGAACATGCCTTGGAAGTTTACATGACTCAGGGGTTCCAAGGCTTCCTCTCAACTACTGTTGTCACTTCTTTGCAAACAGCACCTTGTTCTACCTAGTGAGCATTCATGGACATGCTCACTGCAACAGTGCCACTGTTCTACTACAGAGGAAAATCAGACTTTCTCATGCTAAGTTTTCAAAAGACTGTCACATATGTCAAACTTCCTCCCATGCTGAACAATATTCTTTGAAGGGTGTCCAGTACAGAGTCTCTCTGCAGCCAATCACTGTGCCTCTTTTTTATTTACCTGTGCCCACCAAAGAGTTCCAAATAGCCACATTCTTTAAGTTTCATCCAAAAAATAGGTAATTATTCCCTATTCTTGTGTGGAATTCCCCCTTTATATATTCTGGCACATCCCTAGATGGGAAAGAATTGCATACAGTAGAAAAGGAGGTGTAGAAGGTAGTGGCTCAGTCTCTGCTGACTCATTCCAGCTCCTCTTTCTATAAGAATCAACAGTCTCCTGAAGGTGCTCGAACTTGGTCTGTGATGGCTGTTATGTTCCAACAGGAACAAATACACATGCAGGCAAATCACCCATACACATAAAATAATGAAATAAAAACAAAAAACCAAAAGAAGAAATAAAAAAAACCTCAAAGGGTGTTATTTTTAAAGAGGACAAACATGTCACTAAGGGAAACATCCTTCTACAGAAATCATTTGCTTTAACCAACCGCACATCTCGTGAACTATGATTTCCTAAGAGGCTCAACTCCTATGCAACACCATAACATTAAATTCTACAGCTTAACTGTGTGCTTAGTTAAATAATGCTATGTAATATTTCAAGAAAAAAAAAATCTAATGTCTCAAGTTTACTTTAGAAACTAGTTGCATGTTTCTAGAACAGCCCAATCTACGACACCAACAGTACACTCAGTCATGCTGAGCTTTCTTAAATAAGCCATGTGGAAGGGAACTATAATCCTGAAATACTAAAGGTCACATTTTAACAAGGCAATGAAATTCTAATTCTGTATTACTTCAGGACTAGATTAGAAATTTATATTTCTAATATAGGTATGAATATCAATACACTCAGGAAAATCCTATTCTACCCACAGAATCATTTTATGAAAAGATACATATATTTCTTAAATGGCTGTATTAATGGGGAACCATTAATATTGAAGTATTGAACCAATACTTACCAAATGCTTAAATGTCAAAAAAGGTTAATACATTAAATTCATCAATAAACATGATTCATTAAAATATATATATATATATATATATGTTCTTGGATTTTAGAATATTACTGAAAGTTTGGAAAAATACCTTTTTCCAGTCTTCTGATGGAATATAATCTTCATCTTCTTCAGACTCTTCTTCTATCTCACTGTCTAGAAAATATGAGAGAATGATATTACTTATCCTGACCATACTGATAGTATCTTTGCATGTTATACCTTCCACCAAATAGTCAGATAGGCCAAGATATGTAAAGTCAAATAATAGACACCATATCTAAAAACAAGATAACAACAAATACCCCAAATAAAAGAAAAACCATGAATCTCCTGGAGCAACTGTATTCTCAGGAAATTATTTACTAAGAACACAAAAACTTCAGGATTAGTGTCACCAAAATCTTTTCCTAATGTCTAGTTACAAAGTAAGTTAGGTGATGTCAAGTTCTTCACATAGAAAACAAGGACAAACTTAGACAAAGCAATGTTTTTCAAAGAATGTTCTTTATAAAATTAGGAAGTATTCCAGCAAAACTTTAGGGGAAGAACAAGGCTGGGTACATTTTAAAAATCTTTATCCTCCCCACTTTGTACTTTATCTACACCAGGCAAGCCATTACTTGGTTATATTCAAATAAGGATGATTTATAAGCTGGTAAACTGATAGCCTAACATGCGTGAAATGAAGGCACAGCCTATAATCCCAGCATTTGGGAGGTAGAGATATGAAGGTCAGACATTCAATGTCATCTTCAGCTACATGAGGAGGAGTCTAGCGCAGTTTGAACCTCGGAACCCACATGAAGGTGGAGAGAATTGACTCCTGTTGTCTTCTGTGAACTCTACATGTCTTCCTTCAGTATGGAATCTGGTGAAATTCTTACTCCAATAATCAACCATGTTTTAGACCTAGTAACCACGACATTAGAGAAGACAGCACTTCAAATATATAGCTAAGTGCTATCTGATGTCATCTTTGGTCAATAGATTCAATTTATTTATGATGGTGGCGGTCCTGAAAGATTATATCATCCCAAGGTACTGTATCCACATTAGTTACACAAACAAAAAATTTGACAACATATTTCTCGTAATATATCTCTGCTGCTAAGTGACACATGAGTATACATGAACAATGGCTCAGAAAAAAGAAAAGCAGAAAATGAAAACTTCAAAACTACACAAAAGGAAGATACCTATATTCAGGCAGTATATCAAGTAGTAATTATTGTCCTACATGCATTGAAACAGCTATATTATACTACAGTAATATATACTATACTATATATAATACATATAAAATATACACTAAAATATATACTATATTATCTACACTATAGCCATATATTCTATACATAGTACATATAATATATACTATACTATCTATACAATACTATAGTATATTATACTATAGTATATAGTAAACTCTAAATCTATTTACCTTGGAAATCAATTTCAGAATAAGTGAAATTAAATAGCAATAAAACCACATTAGAATTTTAGGTAATATAGAAAAGTGAAAATTATATTCCAAATATCGTAACTATACATACTTGTATCGAAATATTTACATCGACGTGGGCGGATTATTTCCTGAGCATCTTGTAAAGTAACAGACTGTGAGGGATCATCATTGGAAGACTGTGTTTCATCCTCCTGACCTGATGAATCCTTTACATTCTCTTCCTACAGAAAAAGAAATATATTTACAGTAAGAAGAATGCTACTGCAGGCCAGTGGTCAAACTGTGTTTTAGATGTAACTGGAAGATTATAATAAACACACTAAATGTGATGTGATTCTCTGAATTAGCTCTAGGAACTGTGTGGGACGAGACCTTAGAGCTGAAGTCCCAGCTGTTTAGAGTTGAGTTAAGGGCACTTAGGAATGCTAATTTCTTAGTTTTCATAAAGACATAAAGTTACATCAGGTATTAATATTGAGAAAGCAGTGTGACCCTCACTTATCTAAAATGATTTTTAAAAATGAATAGAGAACTTCCACTCAGCCAGCAGTAACAACATTTTTTGTTGGTACTATTTGGAAAAACCAAAAAGAAATCTGAAATGACATAGACTAAAATTTATCTCATGGGAGTGGTTTATAAAGGATTTTCAATTTTTATATCACACATTTGTGCATTTTTATTTTTAAAAATTAATTTTACTGTAAAAATTACATTTAGAGTTTAGAACTATCTGTGGTTTCACAAATACAACAGGGTTCTTGAAGCATAAATGTTTCACAAGTAAGACAAAAAACATCGATGTGTGCTAACTTACTTTATTTTCCCCACTGCAGCCACTGTTGTCATCATTATCAGCATCCTCATCATCTTCACCTTCCTCCTCCTCCTCCTCTTCCTCCTCCTCTTCTTCAGGTAACCGCACAGCGCTGTCATAACCATAGAGGCTGAGAAGCTCGTGGATGGGCATGTCGCCTTCCTAAGTCCCCCCAAAATAAGTCAATTTCTCAAGTTCATGATTTCATATTTCCATGTTATGATCTGTAAATCTGTACAGTACTAAATTGACACTCTTTTCTTTAGAGATATGTGTTTTTGTGTCTAATATGTTCAGTATTATCAAATTATGAAAAGGAGAAATGAAAACCCATTCTTTTATACTTATAAACTGACCAATTCTAATTGGTCCATGTCATTGTCAATAGTCTGAATTCAATTACAGTTTTTGCAATTATTCAGTGTACATACCACAGTCAGTTAGCCCTTACATATGGATTATCACAAACAGTATCCTAAATAATTTGGAGCAAAGAAGAGTAATCAGAAAACAGCATGTCATCTAATTCAATAAACCCCGAAAGGGAGATTAAATTCCCTCCTCAAAGGATACTGCACACATTGCAAATATACACAAAAGGATACTAGATTACAAAACTATTGATATTTTTGAGAGTAAATATAATTTACATATAAGATCATGTCAGCATTGATACCTATGGAACTATCAAACAGGTAAGGAAACATTGGCACATACATTAAAGAATATTCTTTTTAAAAAAATCACACAAGTTGCATTATAATACAATCAGGCTTTCATCATCTGACTCTCTAGGCTGATAATCCTATTGGTATCTTAGCACCTTAGTCAGGACCTTCTTCAATCCCTCCAAAAGACATATCCACCATGAATAAAATGAGGAAATAAACTTATTTGGGAAAATAAAACCAGTGTTCTATAGAAGACAGCTACTAATCAGGTAATGTCAAGGAAATTCTGATTATAAAAAAATTCAAAGTTTAACCCAAATCATCTGAACATATTATACAAACATAAATACACGTGCTCTAAAGAAAAATATACATGTCAATTCAGAACGCAGAGAAATGATTCTCTTTAAATAGGACATATTTTATAATTTTCCGTCATTATGTGCCTTACCGATCAACAGACGTCTAGCTCACATATCAAACACATTTCTGCAGGGGGATATACACATTAGATTGTGTAACATAAGTTGGTAACACAACAAAGTTAATCTCCTCTCACTTAGAAGCTATGTAGGTATGTCTGTGTGTGTGCGTTAAGGGCACTTACTGCTCATGTAGAGGACTTGGATTCAGTTCTCAGCATCTAAACTGGGCAGGTCACAACTGCTTATAACTCAAGTTCCAGGGGTATGACACCTCTGACATTCTTGGGCACCTGCACCTACGTGCACAGCCCGATACACACACACACACACACACACAATTTTTTTTAAAAGAAAAAAATTCTAGTAATTATAATCTGTAAATTCTTCATAGGAAGAAAATGCTATTTGATACTTATACTGCATGTTGTACATCAACTTAGCCTATTTTGAAAGAGAGTTCAGTTCTAAAGGGTCCAATTATTTTGTATATGCTACAGTCTGACAAGCCATGGCTACATCCAGCAAGGCATTACTGTGCCAGATGAAACAACTGACAGCCATGCTGTGTTATTTTAAAATTATAACCAAAACTATACTTCAGGTATCTAGGGAATTGGTCCATGGAAATCTGAGCTGTACAAAGGACAGTAAAATGAGACTAAGAGTCAGTACTTAAAAAAGAACAGAACTTCAAAACCAAGACACAAAGAAGAGTAGATGGTTACAGAAAGAGGTATCTTCATATACAGTAACAAAGAGTTTTCCCAAAGCATCTCTTAGTGGTCACGCACCTGAGCTAGGTAGGGGCTTTGATTTCATTTTCTCAAAGAATCAAAGTAGCCAGATACACAGTCTCTTTGGATCTTTAACAGCATCAGATGTTAATGTTGGCTACTTTTACTTTCTTATTAAAGAAGCAAAGCAGAGAGATACTGCATAATTTAATATTTTTTTTTCTACAGATACAGCACATGTTGTTTTAAAGACTTTAAGCCCTGGACCTCCTAGCTCTGGCTCATTTAATTTTCCTTAAACTCACTGGGCACCCCAAGAAAGAAATAGGTTCAGCTGCCAAAGTTAAAACAGTCAGTAAGAGCCACTAAAGCTATGTATGAGAGTCAAATTGAAAGAAATACCAACATGTAGCTTGTAACTATCACTCTTATTAGCTGTAAGAATTCAAAATCAGCTTGTTTCATTTTTAGTTCATTTTTCAGGACAATGGATATTACTATTAAACTGAGTATTGAGTGACAATTTAACAAAGCTCATTTAAATGACAATACTCTTATTTTGAAATCATCTTCTGAACAGATCACAGTACTTGGTCCACTCTAGAATCTATCAACCAAACAAACCTCCTCGGGGTCTTGACTATTGATCTGTCTTATTTAAAGAGATTAATGTCAGCTTAAACATTTATTAATAGAACAGGATGTTGGTCTTACCCTGGAGTATCTTGGTCTAATGTCTTAGATGAGGGGTCTCTACTATGCATTTAAAAAAGTATCTAAGTAAGGCTTCTTACATAAGTATAATCTCATAGGCCACTAATTTCACAGATGTAAGATACCAGCAAATGAGCCTTTCCAGTGGGAGGAAATAAAGCTAGAACATTGTTTTTAAAAACCTTTCACTAGCATGACAAATAGTTAGCTTACAAAAAGTTAGGTAACATATTAACTGTACAGAAAGAATTTCACTCTAAAAAACAGAATAGTTAAATCATGGATTGTTTTCCTCACTGTAGCACAGAAAAGAAGTATAACCTACTTCATAAAATATTTTCTTCTCAAAAATCCAGAGACACCGCTAACATTCTAAGGGCAGAGGCAGAGTGAAAAGTGGACTCAGCAATACATGATGAAGAGGTTCAGTCAGAGAAATCAGAATTGGCATACAGAGAAGGCCGTTCAAGCCAAAGGGTAAATGCTTAAGCATAAAACAAACAAATCAGACCCTCCTGATAAAAGCAAACATGTTTATACCCTCTTCCCAATATTATTCCAAAACGATATTTTATGGAAATATCAGTAATAGATTAATAGCAGATGAAGGGTTTCTTGTTTTTGTTTTTTTTAATGTAACGTCTGTTACCTATGTTTCTTAAATGGTTGGTTTTGTCCAGGTCTGATCCCCTTGTTACTCTTTGTGGTCAGTTTTGTTACTCATCAGAATTATTCTTGGTTGCCCATTAGCATGCAAGATAAGCTAATACTGTTTTTTAGTTGTGTTTTTCAGAATGACTAAGAAAAAAAGTACAAAAATCTGAAACACATGAAAAAATTATTGGGTTCAGTACCAACACTACTGGGGGGGGGCAAGAAAAAGGTTGATGGGTGACAGAAGTGAAATGTTCACAGCCCTAGTTTATTGAACACAAGTACCAAGATGTCATATTATATTTGGTAACAATGTACATGGAATGGAACACGACTCTACAAAAAGTTCAGATAAAAAGTCCAGGTGCAGTGGTGTAAGTCTGCAATGAGCACCAGGGACACCAAGGCAGAAAGACTCCAAACTCTTGGCCAGCCTGGACTTCACAGTGAGAACAGGGCCAGGCTGGAGTGCCAAAAAAAAAAAAAAAAAGCACAAAAGCATAAATGGAAGTAGAATAGACTCATTTCTACTAGTGCTACATTCTTTGTCTTTTAGGACAAGGTTTTACTATATCTAGACTGGCCTGGAACATACTCTGTAGCCTAAGCTGGTTTCCAATGCATGGTCTTTCTGCCTCAGCTCATCGGTGCCAGAGTTAAAAGTGCATGACACCTGGAAGCCAATTTTTATTTGTGATTAGAGTCAGTTTTAGAAGCAGACCCTCTCTGAGTGGGCAGCCCACATTTCCCAGCAATATATCCCTAATGGGCTTCATTGGAGTCCTGTAGTCTCTCAGCTAAAAGCTGAGCACATGGCACAGCCTCCTCCTAGTCTTTCAGAGCATTTGTCAGCATCTGTCTCATAAGACACATGGAAAAACAAACACCAAAGATGCTAATAAAGCTTGGGTGAAAGGATACTGACTTTGACATTGTGTGTGTGTGTGTGTGTGTCTGTCTGTCATTTCTAACAACAGCCTGGCAGACAAAATCGTGTGTGTGGGGGTGGGGTGGCATGGGAGCATCTGCAGGTCAGAGGATTTTGGGTGGTATTATCTACCACTATATTCTACTAGATATTAAAGGATTTCATTCAATTTACATTGAAACATCGTAACAAAGAAGCAGTGTTTTATCCTCCATCTAAGAGTAAGGATATAGAAGAACAACAGAGAACAAAAGGGCATATAACACTTGCTCACAGTCGTCCATCAAGCTTTCTCTGAGAAGGGCAGGAATGATACAACTAAGATTTATTTAGTTTATCATGTGACAAATATTGTGCCAAGGGCTTTACCCTATCATGTTTGTAAAAATGGAAGTTTAAGAATGCTAATCAAGTCATATGTTTACAGAATAGTGAGGTTAAATCATGAGCTCACTTTACTTAACTCACTTGCTAGCTTATTTACTTATATATGTACATAGATTTTCTTCCTTAAAATCTGACCTCAGGTTAAATGTTCATCATAAGGGCTGAGTAGATAAGACTATGAGGGACAGACAGGCAAGGTGAACAACAGATGGACGTTACAGTATGCTTTAGGAAACAAGTTGAATACTGTATTAAAAGGTGGGGCAGTCATATCTGTGTAAGCTTAACTGGACACTGCCTGAAGTTTAAAAGACAAACACCAGGGGCTGAGAAGATGGATGGCTCAGTGGTTAAGAACACTTGCTCTTCTTGCAGAGGAGCAGGATTTAGTTACCAACACCCACATAGAGGCTCACAACTGTAACTCCAGCTCCACAGGATCTGACAGCATATTCTGGTTTCCTTCTGCAGATACCAGGCAGACACCCAGTGTAAGGACATGTATGCAGTAAAAATACCCATACACATTTAAAAAGAGAGAGACAGAGAGACAGACCCTGTCTCTGGAATGAAGTCAAGACAGGAAGATTAAAGCCAACAAACACTGACTCAGATTAGCATCAACTTCCTGGTTACAGAAGAGATGGTACTTCTCTCACAAATATGTCACAGATGCCAAGACCAGCAGGGCCACTTGGTAAATGGGCACAGTATTCTTCACATATCTCCTGTACCAAAATGGACTTAGCAATACAGGTTTATGAAGAGATGAGATAAGGCTTAAGGGGTAACATCCAGATTAAACTAAAGATATAGGCCAGGGCTGGTGATTGCAATATGACAAACTACAAAAGAATTAAGTCAGCACATTTCTTTTACAATTTCCTTGCTGAGGAATCTTTTATATTTATGCAATTCAGCCTGTGTGTAATGTCAGGTCCCAAAGAAACTCAGTGCAAATGGCTGTGGTACATATTAGTACACCAAGTACATGTTAGCCTCAGGCTCTCTCACCATCACCAGTACCTGTAGCAGCATCCTACCTCCTCTTAGCACTTCTCACTCCCCACCCCTATCCTAAACCTTTTCAGCCCCTGCACTTTGCTTTCCTCCCACCAGCTTCTGATTCCTATATAACCTAGCCATTCCAGCCATATGCACTCTTGGTCCTTTGCTCTTTTTAAAAAAATTATTATTATAATGTTTATTACATCAAATTAAATATCCATCATAGTGCCCTCTTTCCGCCCCTCCCAGTTCTACCCTCCCATCCCACTCCTCCAATGTGGAGCTTCACTACAAATCAGCCCCTCTCAGTTCAATAGTCATATGAGGGCGAAGAGCTTCCTCTTACACTGGGGGCCTTCATGGTAGCATCCCTAGGGCAAATTGTCCCATTGATAGGTAACAAAGTCTATGCTCCTGATCTTTTTGGTGTGTTGGTTGTAGGATAGTTATCCTGTACTATATAGCTAAAATCCAATTATAAGTGAGTAGATGCCATGTGCATCCTTCTGAGTCTGGTCCTTTGCTCTTAATCTCTGGTCCCTTCTCTCTTATCTTCCTTTCTTTATTCTTCATCTCTTGTCTCATGGCCTGGTCTATTCTGCTGACCATGCTCAGTCTGGACTCTTCTAGATGCCTCTGGCTGTTCTCTCTCTCCTACATACAATAAAAACCTTCTAAACCAAACCTAGGAGTGGTCATTTCCTCATTTTCATTCATGTACATTTCAAGAAAATCTCAATCCTTCACTTTTTTTTCTAGAAAGAGAATTCAGATAAGTGACAAAATACAAAACTGGGAGGCAGCTTTTCCTACAGTTGAAAATATGCACGCAAGAAGTTAGTGTGGCCATTCTCACGAGCAGCCTCAATCCCTAGCCCTAGGCTTTGGCACTTTACTGGGAATGTGTCCAGTGCTTTAAAGTGTGTACAAGTATAGATACTGTTACGAGTTTTTTCTTCTACAAAACATTTCAATATATAGATGTAGTTTATACTGATCTTTTCTTATGGAGTGCTAGAATTGTGCCCATGCTTGGTCTCTTAAATTTCAAGAGCACTGGGAAAGGATTAAATTCTGGTACTGGTAAGTCACAGCAAACATAAAAACTATGAACTGTGTGAATAACTCTAACATTACATAACTTACATAACACCTTTTATACTGATACAATACACAGCTATAGCCACACACATCAAAGCTCATATTGACAATATTCACTGAAAAGTTTAGAATTCAAGTTGAATAAAATTAAAATTACCTTCAAAGTATCCTAATATTTGAATAGCTATCTTTATCTTATTCAGTTGATTTTCATCTGAAAGAACTCAAATGGAAGTGCAAGTGAAATTTGTTAAATTTACTGCTAATTCGTGAATGAATTAATTGTGAAAAGTTTGTTCACAACTACATAAAAAAATAAAAAAAAGATTTCATACAATTAAAGCACCAGTCCTTGAACTTCACCACTGTCCTGCTTCTGTAAGAAGCTGTAATCTAGATTTTCATTGAGTTATAAAAAGTTGAAATAAAAGGGTTTATACTTTAGAAAGGTTATTACAGACACTGAATGGAAATATATTGAGAGAAATATAATAAAACATGAAATAGGGAAACCAATTAGAAAGTGATCATAATAGTCTATGATAGAAAAGTACCTATTGGGGTACATATGGAGCAAGAACTACTTAGAGATATTTTAGTGGACATCAATTTACAAGCTTATTACCAAATTCAATGTTTGGTAATGAAGGAAAAGTTCTCCCTGTTTCCAGACTTAGGCAACAATGTAAATAAATATATTTTTTTAAAGTGACATTTTTTTTTTATAGATAGAAGGAATAGGTAACTAGGGAATAGTAAATATTGCTTTGAATGTTTAGAATTAGAGAGATATTTGCTGAAATGTCTAAGGAAAAAGTCAAGCTGGAGAATGAAATGGAATAGCTAAGCCAGAAATGCAAACCAAAAAAATCTGAGCAGAGACCATGAAATAGATTAGATCACACAGTTTGGTGCTTCTCAGACTAGGGATGCAGGTGCTCAGACTTGCTTACTGCACATGTATACTGGGGGCCAACTTTTGAGAGCTTTGCTGTATTTACTGAGTTTACTGCACATTCTCATGAAGCTGACCTGCACAGTACATTCTGAGTACTTATCTAAGAGATACAACAACAGAAGAACAGGTCGCGCACCAGTAAAACATAAACACACACACACACACACACACACACACACACACACGGACACGGACACACGGACACGGACACGGACACGGACACAGACACATAAACACACACACAAGCCAGCCAGTGGTGGCTCGTGCCTTCAATCCCAGCAATTGGGAGGCAGAAGCGAGCAGATCTTGGTGATTTCCAGGCCAGCCTGGTCTACAGAGCAAGTTCTTGGACAGGGTTACACAGAGAAACCATGTCTTGAAAAACCAAAACCAAAACCAAACAAGCAAATAAAAACAAAAAACCCCAAGACAAAAACCAAACACCTGAACTTCAGATGCAGAGGACACTGAAGAGAAAGTGAAGTGGGTAACAGAAAAGCAGGAGAATGGGAAGCTGTGCAGTGACGAGAAAAGGTCTCCAAAAGAGAATGAGTGATTGTAGAAAGGTCAAAGGTAACCCTGACCGCAAGAGACAGACACAATCTAGAACGGTAATTGAGAGGAAAATGGTGACATTTAAGATATTTACCCCTCTGAAGGGGGTAAATAAAAGATGCAGTAACTGAGAAACAAAGGTCCACAAGAGAAAATTTAGGATTCTTTCATGGTCTTTTTCTGACACAGATGTATGATGTTTTACCAAAAATTACTACTAAATTTCATTATTTTACACAATAAAGCTTTTTTAAAACCTCAATTTCAAATTTTAAGTACCCCACCTAGGTCAGAGCAAATTCTCAAGCATGTACAGAGCACCATAGCACATGCTGCACCACTTGACAGCTAGTGAAGGTCATCATTTACCCTCGCAAGATCCTCTATTTCAGAACTGAAGTTTGTCTCTCCTTCCATCATTTCTTCTTCTTCTAATGTTCGCTCATCATCAAAATCATGAACCAGCATGTCAGCTGATGGATCAAACTCATGGTCCTCTGATGTTGCTGAGCCTCCTAGTAAAGAACATTTTCAGACATATGGTAAACTAAATTCAGTATCTTACCATTATTTTAGACTATATGCAATGTTTATTTGAGACTGGATGTATGTCAAAAAGGACCAGGAAAAAGATACAGTAAATATGCTTTTGCTTTAAAAACTTATCTTTACTCATCTCCCAGAAAGTCCTTGCGAGGAAGGAACGGCTGTTTGCCATAGCTTACCCCTGTATTTCAGTTATATTGGAAAATGGGGGTAGAATATTTGTAACTTAAACATTTTGCTGTTAACCTTCTAAACAGAAAATTCAAGTCATACAGAAAAAAGAGCTCTATCATGTAAGAATGGTCTTTTTTGTGGAGGGGGAAAACTAAACAAAACATTTTTAACCACCTGATTAATGTTTGAGCCTCTCTGATCCCTGAAAATATAGTCATCTACCACACAGTGAACTTCAGGTGGATAAAAGACTACAAGTATTACAGTGGTTACACCATGAAGTCTAGCTATGTCGTAGGCTTGTAGAAGTATCTTTGATACTGGCACAACTATCTGCGCTTATCAGAATATTGCTGTTAAGCAACATTTGTTTGTTTAAGGGTAAAATAACGATATATAAAACTTTTATCAAAGGCAATACAAATAGTTCAAAGGAACTGATATATACTAACCAATATTTAGCATGGCTTTGGGGAAATGTTACTAGATTCAACAGGGTTACCCTCAAATAGACTGCAAAAGTTGGGAATATGGTTGTTCTGTAGACATTTCCCACATTTTGATTACTGCCAAACCTAAGACTTCAGTTTGCAAAAGCACTGCTTGCTTATAAATGTCATTTAACATTGGAAAAACAAACTTTTTATCAGTTCCAATTGTTAAGGGTTGCCTTAACAGACATGCCAATACCATTATTTCACTGTGTGTGAATCATTAAGTAAAATGAAGAAACCAGGGCACACCAATGAATCAAGGTTCTTTAGCCAACTCCCACATTTTCAGAAGAACCATCATTTTTTT
>CAJQZJ010005020.1:1254776-1272674 GCA_907164525.1 Lophiomys imhausi | reverse complement strand
AAAAAAATGATGGTTCTGAAAATGTGGGAGTTGGCTAAACAACCTTGATTTTATCCAAATTCACTAGTACACAGGATCATTTTATCATGTTACTTATCTGAAGTCTCTTACTTATCTTTTGTCATCATTTGTGACAATTCTACTTGAAGACCTGTTACCGCGCTTGCCCACTACACTAAATGCCAAAGTGTAAATGAGCTTCTCTTTTTATTTCAACTCCTTTCCCAGATACATACCACATATGAACTTACAATTTCAACTGTTTTCTTGCCTTAAATTGATAGTTGTTTTATATGCGTTCTTACTACCTCATTTGTAAGTAGCAAATAACTATCCTATTATTGTCCAACAGATGCAAGAACCACTATTAGTACAGTTTCCCGGAGGTGGAAGCTCAATTATAAGGATGTCTTTTCCTTTGTACAAGTATTTTGTTTTGGAGTTAATATAAATCACTGCTTTGTCATCTACTTTTTGGATTACTAAAAGGTATCATTTTTTTCAAAGGCACAAAGTAACTCTCACATACATCGGTTTTGTACTGTGCCTCCACTCTGAATGATGATGACGGAGCCTGCAGACAAGTCATTCAGTAGAGCCATGTGACTGTCACTGCTGGCACTCAGGTACAGTCGCCATGAAGAGCAGCACAGACTTTTGACAGTTAAACATTTTTTTTTTTAAGTGAGGTCTCTATCATTAATTCTGTCAACTTCAGACACTCTCCATAATTGTGCGTAGCAGCAAATGCCCCTCCTGCCAAAAGCCTGGCATTTATAAACTTATTGATGAATAATCTTGGGAAAAAAAAATCTAAAAGCCTAGTGAATCTGCAACATTATATGACTAGATGCTGGGAACCAATGAAATTTATTTCTGTAGTTTTGAAAGAAAAAAATAGCGGAAATATTTCTATATCCCACAGCCAATATAGTGATATAACACTTTTCTGATCTCAGGTTACTTCTAAGTCCTACCATCCTGAACTAATTTATAAACCACAAAGTTTAAAAAAAAAAATGTCACAAAGACCAATATCCTTTACTCTTTGGCACACAGACAATGGAAGACATTTTTAGCTGAAATAAAAATAAAGGCAAATGTAAAGTGAACACTCAAGTTATTTAGATTTAATCCAACCTCCAGAACATAACAATTTATGTCCATGGAAAGCATCCTCAATTAAAAAGGACTATTCAAGTTAAGCATATTAAAAAACTTTCTAGCCGGGCAGTGGTGGCGCACGCCTTTAATCCCAGCACTTGGGAGGCAGAGGCAGGCGGATCTTTGCGAGTTCGAGGCCAGCCTGGTCTACAAATTGAGTCCAGGACAGCCAGGGCTACACAGAGAAACCCTGTCTCGAAAAACCAAAAAAAAAAAAAAAAAAAAACTTTCTAAAAATTACAAAACAAATGTTGACTGCGTCAATATTCAAAATTCAGCAATGCTAAATATCAACATGCGAGAGATTTTCAAACAAAACACACCTCAGAGGGCTCCCTTCCAAGGAGCAAAACAATGTGTACAGTATTGAAGGGAGAATATAAAAATCCTAGATGAACAGGTGGGAATCCTGATATTTATAACACAACTCCTGGCTGGCTTACTTCACTGTGCCCCCCCACTTGTAAACACACCAACAGTTTTCTCTCAAATAAAATGCTGATACTTTTAGGCTAACTGACTCCTTTTCAAAAGCATTATTTCATATATTTTCAATTAAATAACAATTTTAAACTGTAAGAAATACATAAAGCTGTTGAGAAGAGTGGAAGGGAGGGAAGAGAAAAGCAGGACAAAGAGGGAGTGAAAGCCCACACAGGAGGAGGAACTCAGAGCAGTCTCACCTTCATGGGCAGTCAAAAATTTCATCCATTTCTTTTTCCCCAGAAAAAAAGAAGCATTCAGAAGAAAAGCAAGTCAGGTAACAGTCTTAGCTCCTCTAGCCTTTATGTTAACAGGACAAATGTTAGTCAAACAGGATTATAAAAACACAGAAATACTTACCTGGACTTGAAGACTCAACAGATGGCTGAGGGGAAAAGAAAACAAATTAGCATTTTGTGTAATATACCATCATAAACATTATAAGAACCACCCTGACTGATGACATCAAAAACTACAGTAAGTTTTACTGTCTAACAGAAACTAAAATTTTTCACATAATTCTTTCCCTTCCATTATGCTTAAACACAAAGAAAAACCTGAAATATTCTTGGATTTAGAAGCAAATATAGTAATATGCAATTAATTCAGATTTTAAAAGCAAATACTGTCTTCAAAAATATAGGTGAATTAAGAGATACAGTTTTAGATTTAAAATCTTTAGAAGTAGGTTTTCTCCTATTTGTATTAAAATAACTATATACAAGTTTGCTAGCAAAATGGTCTCTAAAGCTTAAAAAAATAAATTATGAAACAGGAGGTAGGAAAATTACACCCCCTACCACCACGATTTTAGGGATGGAAGCCAAAGCGTCACACACATATATGTCAGCCAAGCGTTGTACCAACAGCTATGCCCCCACCTCAGCCTCTAGTGGAACAAGAACTTTTCAAAGTCCAGGATGGCTTCGACCTCATGATCGAAGTATCCCAGGTGCAGCACTCACAGGTATGCAGCACTGCACCACACATCACCGTACCACTCACTCACTAACAGAACCATTAAGGGAAATACCAAGATGAAATCAGTAGCAACTACTTTTAAATTTGTCACTAGATAATGAGGGAACATGTAATTATTTTATCTCAATTTAGTTAATTTACAATTATAAACAAGTCACTTTCAAATATTAAGTCCTTCTAGACCAATTCAGTAACTTGGGAAAACATAAATGCATGTTCAGCCAGAGCTACCTACGGATATGGTGAGAAGGCAGAAGTCACTAGCAAAAGAGGAAATGCGGAATTAAGAGTTATTTCTTCTACCTGAACACAATGGGGTCAGGAGGCAAGGCAATAAACAAATGGGGAAAATGTTCAGTGTTCAAGGGTCAGGGATTTAAGACAGATCTGTGTGGTATTTAAGTTCCATTTTGAAACCTGCCTACTGTCATGGTACTGTCGTCAGTGAAGCATTCCAGATTCCAGTAGTGACCTATGCTGGCTTCTTTTGAGGCACACTTTTTCAAAGGACCAATTTTTACCTCTAAACTTTTGTAAGAGAATAATTCATCACTTCAGAATGGTTTTTCTAATAGCATCATGATTGTCATTATCAAACAAATCCTAATAGTGTGGACGGCACTTCCTATGCCACACCATCATTAAAAGCTACCACACCAGAACAGTCAACAGATTTGTTTAGTTGGGTTTCTCTGATGGGAAGCTGGACAGCTAGATGCTCTGGAAAGAATACTATAATCACAAAAAGGGCAGAGCTATATAGTTCTGAGATGGGTGTATGCACCACACATATTATCCAGCAAATCAACATTTTAAAATCTTAATCCTAACCTAACCTTTGGACAATTACAATTGCTTAATGACTTCATGTGGCGCCAAGTTGATCAGTACCATAGAAAAGTCTCATCACACTCCTTTTTAAGTAAATATCTGAAACAAATATATATGGCATAAAAAATAACCATTATTTCTTATGAATTAGGATTCAAAGACAAATAGTTCCTGAATATTATTTTTTTAACATTCCATAGTATTTTACAGTCTTCTGATTTAAAAGAAAGGGGGGGGGGATTCCTGAAATTAAATGTAGCAGCAACATACCTTTAATCCTAGTATTCAGGAAGCAGAGCCAAGAAGAATTTGGTGAGTCTGAGGCCAGCCAGAAATATACAGTGAGACCCTGTCTCAAAGAGGTGGTGGGGAGGCATCTTATGACTAAAAGTAACTACTATTGGACATGAAAAGGTTTAATGACATTAGTTATTATCAATAATAGGACAATGAGTATGGAAGCTGCATATTCCAGTTTATAAGAAGTCTGTCACCAGCAGTAAATAACAATACCATACTGATGACTGTATCAGCAAATAGATGCTAGCTTGAAGTACAGAAAAAGCTTCAAATATTTTCTATTCCTTAAGAGGCCTTTTAGAGTACTGGCACCATTGTTGAGCACAGGGATTCCACTGAACACATCTCTTAATGTTCAAAGAGAGCTAATCTGTTAGACATACTTGGGCTTGATGGAAGGTAGCACTGACAAGCTGGAGAGGGACAGAACGTGCTATGTGCCTATATTGTTTAGTACTTTATGTCACAAATAAAATTTTATCAGTTTAGGGGGGAAGGGTGAGATTAGTTTATTATAACTTAACTGCATCCAATTAAATCAAAGATTACCCGCTGAAAACAAGCATTTTACAAGTTCCTACTGTGATCAATACTTTTATTTGAATGACAAAAATGACTTTCTAGATAAAACTGACTTTAATATCACAAAATATGTTTCAATGTGGAATGAGAGCATTTTTATAGACATGAAAGAGAATAGCAGAATTTCCATTTGTAGTGCTGCGCATTCTCACATGCAGTGACTCTATTTTAGTCATGAATGTGGCATCGGCACCTATTCTGTCCACTCATTTAACACAATAGTAACTCGGCCGATGCACTGAAAAGATGAAGGTTCCCAGGTGGTGATGAAAGCAGAGCTGAGGAAGTTTATCACTCAAGACCCTTCTAGACCTCAAACCTCTGTTCCCTTTTTCTTTCGTTACTTTCTACTGATTGTTAAATCTTTTTACCAGCTCAAAACATGCTTAAAATATAAAAACAAATTAGTATTTATCTTGCCAAACAGTTGTTTCTTCAGGAACACATCTCAATTTAACAATCTCCTCAAAGATAGGCTGGATCATTTACCTTTCAATATTTTTAAAAATATTATAAGCATAAGTAAAAAAAAATAGAGGATTAAAATGTCCTTAAAACAGATACACATTATTGCTAAAAAATATGAAGACTATAACCACTCAGGAGATCTTTTACCAACATCAACAAAGCCTACCATCACACCTATAGATATATGTCAAGATGTGTGTGTGTATTATTTATTGCCATAGCTTGTTCAAAGTAAAGAGTGCAATTTTAAATTCATTATTTATATAGTTTAGAAATGATACATGGTTCTTCCAAGTAATAGAACACCACAAGTCTGTAATATGATGAGACAGATTCTGTGTTTGGGTGAAAAGAAGGGAGACAATACTAAAAAATATACTGGGAGTTTAATAAAATCAATATCCAGGGACTGAGTCAGGAAGCAGAGGGTTTTTCCATTTTATATTTTTCGGTACTGCTGGAATTTTTATTTGTTTTCATGCATTACTCATTCTTAAAAAGAAAATGAAAATTATCATGTGGAATTAGAAGTCTTTTTAAAATTTTTTAAAAACTACTACGTTTTACTATTTATTAATTATAATTTTAAAAAGTGACTGTCTTTTTGGTAAATACATGTTTATATGGGATAGGAAACATTAACACTAGGTAGAAGGACATCAAAAGACAAAAACAGGCTGAAGTAAAAGCAGGAGCTCTGATAAACTGCTCTAGTATGCCTTCCCACTCCACAGTTACAAAAATTAATGTGTTCAAAAGATTCACTGTATCTTCAATGCAAAAAACAAAAACAAAAACCCAAAAACTTAATAACTTCCGCCCCAAAACAATCCTATCAAAACAAAACAAATCCTATACCATTTCTTTAAGTGTTGGCATCACTTTCTAAGGGAGGCAGAAGGCAAGGCAGATTCATGAAGGATGGAGGAGCAGGCTGAGGGCGGCGTTAGGGAGCCCTGTTCTAGGTGCACACTGGAGAACACTACCTCAACAAGCTTGCCACTCCACTGTCCTCCCTACAGACAGATATCAGTTAAAGTTGTGTTTACTCTCAGGAATGCCATTACTTTCCAATCTACTTGAATTTGAAATTTAGAAATTTACCACAGCAGCAATATTTCCAAAGGTAGAATGGCATTATGGAAGACAAGCCTCAGGAACTCAGAAGCCTAAGTTTGGGACCTGACTGTGCTACCTACACATTGTGTTATGTAGGACAAAGTGCATAAACACTGATCAGTTTCATTTTCTCTATGGTGAAGTGTCTTATATTTAAGTTCCTTTGAAACCTAGGTTTACTTTCATTATGTATTACTCAAAATGTAGATAAAGGGTGAGTACGTTTAATATTGTTTTCTGACTAGATTTTTTTAAATCTATGAGTAAAGGAAAAGGTTATACAGCTATCGTTCAGTGCTGCTTTAGAAACACACACACACAAACATAAACACACTTAAAAGTTACACAGAAAAACCCAAACAACAGTTTAGTTACTGCAATGAATTCCAAAGCAATGTTATTCTTTGAAACCATGATACTTGATCTGAAAAAAAAAAAAATCAAAAAAGAAATTTTCATATAGCTGCTTATTTCCATAATGACATACTTACGCTTCACTGGCAGTGTTTGCATCTAAATTATATGGGAAATTGTTTAGTTTCACCAACATTACCTTAAATTAACTCACTTCTTTTATTTCTCCCACCTATGTTATTAAGTGTGTTGAGTCTTAGCCCCCCCCAAATTAAATATTTCAAGACTCTCATGCAGCACTGGAGTTCCTGGCTATTCTTGATAGCGGTGAGGAACAAATAATAAGCAAAGAAAACGAACCCCATCACCACTAGAGAGAATTACTTAACAGTTAAATTCACTGCTGTGAAAGAGGAAACGAACACGGAAGAGAAACAGAACACAGTACAATTTCCTTAAAAACACACAAACCAAAATCCAAGTCAACTCAGATAATACTAAGCAAGGGATTTTGTTTTTCTAAGAACTGGATGGATGGATGTGATAGTAAGTAAATGCATTATTATTCAAAATTCTTACTTTAAACTAATACAATAAGAAGTCAATTTAAATGTTTTTGTTTGTTACAGAAGTGAGGCTCAGGTGAAAAAAAATATAAAAGTGAACTGTGGCTTTTTAAAAAATCCCTGTATGTTTATATACTCTGAAATAAATGACAAAATTTTTTGTTCCCAAAGGTCCCTGCACCACATTCCTTTAAAAAGTCCTAAGGATCACCTATTCTTTCTTCTTAATTTTTTTCTCCTTACTAACTTTATAAAACTCTGACTACCCTGTAAAATCCTCCCTTTTAGTGTAACTAGGAGAGCTTCCTTTAGTAACCCTACAGTAAGTAATCTTAAGGGACAATAAGCGCTGAGAAATATTACCAAACAGAACTAAGCAGGGGAGCATATACTAACCCTTCTATGCACAGTAAATATGTTTTAATGTTACCACAACTGAAGAACCACTAAATATATCCTTCCTATTATAAACTCACAGAGATGACCAGATCAAAAGAACTGCTATATATTTCAATCATACTGAATGCCACTTATAGTTTCAAATCAAGTAGTTTTCTAGAAAAACAAAGTCAAGATCATTCTGTGAAGTAGGAGAGAACATAAGTCTACAAGCAGAATACTTGTTTGGAGCTGGGCTTCTTCAATAAGCTTCAAGTCCCCTTACGTTTACTGAATAAATAAATGCATACTGCACCCAGCTTTGCTATCTATCTCTCCACCAATTTTTCCCCCTCAAAGCTACTGCTCTAAAAAACCAAACCAAAACAAAACAAAAACCAAACCACCTCAATCATTATAGAATTGAGACAAGGAAAATTACAAATTTACTTTTCTCTTCTTCACCTATTTTAGGGTTATTTTTGTTGACACTTAGGTCCCTTCACTCCTCTAAGCTCATGAGACCCTTGGGTTCTATCTTACACAGCCAAAGCAAAAAGCAACCTATAAGCAATCAATCAAGGAATATAAAATATATAACAGATCATTAAATAAATGCAAAGAAAAAAAAGTCAAGATCTTAAAATCGAACCACGCAGGTGTCCCTGCAAACCACAAGCATTCCACCTTCACATGACGAAATTCCTGAGAGTAGCTCATACTAGAAAACAACAAGAAAAGGCCAGTGTCGGCCAACTTCTTCCTTCTCACAGGAAAGCACCCCCTTTAATTTCTAAAACAAGAAATGCATTCTGGCAGTCAGGCTTTGAAGAGTGGTTTCTTTAAGTTTCACTATTAACTGCTGTGGGGTATGACTGTACAACAACATAAACCTGAGGCAATGGTAGAGCAGTGCAACACACTACTGCGTGTATCTAGTGGGTTTTCAGCACATGGAATCCAGTAAAGGTTAACCGACAAGATGCAGGAAAAATGCAACTATACACCCTTGTAGCACAGGTGTCAGACCTCACAAGCAATGAAGTCCAGGAAAAGACTCAAGCTAGTGGGTCAAACCCAGCCACATTTAAGTGAAATAAAAGCAATGTGTTCACTGAACACACACCTTGCAATTCTTTAACTATGAACAGGTAAAGAAATGAAAACAGACCAATGCATCTTAGCTTAAGTCAGTAACATTAAGCACTGTCAATACTGGGAAAAAGCAGTGCCATATCTTTTCTTTCTGTAATATCCAGGAAAAAAATAATCAAGACATAAATACAAATGCCATTCTATACTAGAAGCACAAGTTAACATCCTAAAAAACTACTCCAGGAAGCTTGACTGGTACATGAAAGGCCTCATCATCTTATGTTTCAGTACGCCAAGATTTAAGGATATTATATGTAAACAAAAGTAGTCAGGATCTACTTCATTTAACAAATGAAGGAGTTGAAAACTGAGAGCCAATTGGTAAATATGGTCACCTACTTCCTCAATCTATTTTTGGGTGCCTTTGATGGAAAAACATGAAAATGTTTTGCAATCTTATTGCTTTACTAATCAACTATTTACACGACTGGCTTCAACAGAGATCGAAAAAATGTCTAAATACAACAATGTGAACTCCTCCGGGAAGAAAAATAACGAATTTCATGTACAAAAATTAAACAAAGCAAACCACAGAACTGATGTTTAAAAGGCTAATTTTCTATAGCACATTCTAAGGTCTAATCTCCTAAACCAACTTGTTTGCCTACCAATCTGAGCGCTAACCAGGGAAACTTGTTTACTAGGAAATGAAGGGAAGGCTAGGGAGGGACGTGGCTCAGAGGTAGAGCTCTCTTGCCTGCTTACCTGCCTTGCATAAGAAGACCCTTGGGTTCTATTCTACAGCACAGGGACAAGAGAAACAAGAAAAGCTTCCTCCAAGAAGAGAAGAATAAAGGGCAAACAGGGAACTTTGATTTGGAAGTCTTGTTTGTTTGTTTAAGGAAAAAAGAGCCAAGTCGGTTCAGGGGGTAGCGGGTGGAAAAGAAACTTGAAGGTTCTGCCTGGGTGAGAGTCCCTAGTTTGAAGCTGGATAGGGCCTACTGGGTGAATTTCTTCTGCTCACCTATCCACTAGCAAGAAATCACTAAATTAGTCGAAGGCGGGTCAGCCTGCTCTCCCCGCACCTAGACTGTATGTCAGCAGCCGCGGGCGGGGGCACCGCGGGCTGGCGGGAGCAGCGACGCCTGGGCTCGCCAGGGAAGAAAGTTCGCGGGAGCAGGCAGCGAGGAGTCCGCGGGCCGCGCGGGCCGGCCGGAGAAGTTGCGCCACGGGCGGCTTCCGGAGGGGCGCTCTCGCCCGCTCCTCACGCAGCAGCCGCCTGCAAACTGTCTCAAGTCCGACGGCGCCGAGGCGCCCAACTAAGTTTCGCGGAGCCCGGCCGAGTGGCGGGGCCGGACAACAGGTGGGCAGCGGCGCCGCAGGCCGGGCCCGGGCAGGCCCACGCCTCCCGCCCGCAGCCCTCCGCCGGGGACCCGCCGGGGAGGGGCGCTCGTTCTTACCTCCGCCATGTTGGCCGCGCCACCGGGTCACATCGCCGCGACGGGTCGCGGCCAGAACCCGGATGTGCGCCTGGGCCGCGGGGCTCCCGCCGCCGTCTCCGCCGCCGCCTCGGCGGGAACGCGCAGGAGCCGCCCGAGCGCGCCACCACACCCCGCTCCGCCCCCTCGCGGCGCCCCGCTCGGCGGGACGGGAGGGGAGAGGCCGGCGGGCGCGCGCGGAGCAGGGCGCGCGCGGCCCTGCGGCCGCCTCCCCGGGGAGCGAGCGAGGGGCGGGCCCGGGCGGGCACCAAGGCTGCCTCTCCCGGAAGCGGGCAGAGTGCGCGCGAGGTCCAGAGAGGGCCCCGCGGGGCAGAAATACCTGCTAGTCTCCACGTCGGTCGCATCTGAAATGCTTTTGCTAGAAAACAGATGTTGCCCGACGCAACGGCGGCACGAAACGCGCTTAGACAAATACTTGCCCTTGGTGATTCCCGACAAGAAAACCCCAATTCCCCAAATCGGCAGAGCACAAAGATGAAGAGCAGAGAATGTTTACGTTTCCCTCACTTTTTGTGATACCAGTAGCAAAAC
Organism: Lophiomys imhausi; assembly: GCA_907164525.1. NCBI lineage: Eukaryota > Metazoa > Chordata > Mammalia > Rodentia > Muridae > Lophiomys > Lophiomys imhausi. The sequence continues at coordinate 1,262,323 of CAJQZJ010005020.1, read as the reverse complement.
AGCTCTGCAACGGATGAATTTTTGCAGAACCACACAAAAGTTTCAAATGTAAAGTAATGAAAAGCTGCTCTTGGATGGATATTTCTACTTGGCTGCATGGAGACAGGACCTACTTATTAGCAAAGCCTAAAATAGCTGCAAGTAGAAAGTTTGTTTTAACGTACTAGCCTAGAGTTGCTAGCTGGTCTTGAGGTCCATACTGATAATGGCCAGGCCCAATGATTTATTCCAATTTCCTAAACGAGATAATTTAGGCAGATATTGAAATGGGGAGTAAATTTAAAGTTTATTTTTTCAATACACTAGTTTTCCTACCAAAATCAAACATGATACTCATTACCTCTACGTAATATGCCATGATTAAAAATACATTGCACAAATGTGTACACAGGTAACTTTCTTAAACTTCATACTTATAATGATTATGGGGGAATGTTGATTTCTTAAATTGTTTCTATTTCCGTAAAATTCTAGATTCCATCAAGCCTTTTCCCATTTCTAAACACTGAACATGAACTTGAAAGTCTTAAACTCAATAACAATTTGTGCATGAATAAACTGCATTTACAGGTATATGAAGTAGCTGCTAAGTGAAAGGACATTACCTTGTTATTTGACAGGAAAAGAATCCAGAGACAGTCTGTAAACCAATTAAATATAAACATCTGATGCACATTTTCTACTGAAAGAAAAGCAAGGGAAAGAAGAGAAAGGAAAACTTTAAGGTTCCCAAATCTACAAACAATTCTTACCATTAACTGCACTGTATAGTATTTTCACTTTATTTTAAAGATTATTATATAAGCTTCCTTCCCCCCACAAATTCCTGGAGGAAAATAAATATTTTAGCATAGATATAGTTTTATTAAGTTAAGGCACTATTTTGAACTTTTAAAAAATGGCAGTTCCTATCCAAATAGTTCTCACTTGATGAAAACAGCTGAAGGCAAAGAACAATGAACATGTGTGGGCCAGAGGTGGGCACACGATAAAAATAAGAGCTTAGACATAGCTATACCATGGGCATGAAGGAGGACTTTGCACTAAAATATGAAAGGTTAATATATATGGATTTGAGCTGGCCACTAAAGGGAAAACTGGAGTATTGTTGAAATTTAATATGAAGGTAGAACTTGCTTTAGTCTACTGATCTTTTGATTCTTCAGTTAAAACATCAACAAAAATCCCAACTGTGGTAAAGAGCAAATTCAGATTCTTTAAGCTACTGAGTAGGCCCTTAAAGTCTGAAAACCAAGTCCGCAACATTGTGAATGGGCACTTATTATTTACTGTTAAATTCCTCTAAGTTGACTGATATTGCCAATCAATATTATTACCTTTAAATGGCCTTATCCTCTGTGGAGGGAAATTCTTTCTACATATTTCCTATTAGAAAAATAAACTATACTGCAGTGTTTTCTAGACTTTCTGGAGATGACTGTAGGTCATACATAGCACATTACTACCGAACTCATCATACACCCATTTCATTCTATCCACAATCCCATTGTTCTGTCTCATAAACCACCCTCAGGAAGGCCATGTCTCTCTGAAAATCCTTCCTTACCCTTTGGTATCAGATATGTAAGAATTCACTACCCTTATCTTTGTTATGTAGGGCCTTGCTATCCGCAGTCAGGTAGAATCTGTCAGGAAGTTCCTGCTGCCAAGCTTTGCTTCTTCTGTTTACAGAATTCCAGACTCACTGCACCTCTTGAACAGGCTGCTCTTTCTCAAACACAGCTCAAATGCTTGGCTTAATCTTCCCGTCTTAAAAGCCAGAAACTACTTCTTCATTGCGTTCACCCATAACCCCTAGTTCTTCAGCACTTTGAGCAATCCTGAGACATCTTCTTTGAACTCAAATGCAGTCAAAATTTGTGCTTGGGCTAACAAAAACAAACAAACAAAAAAAGCCATGTATCTGAAAGCAGGCCATGGCAAAGTAAAATACATAGGACAATTCACCAATAACCTGATCAAAACCATTAGAATTTACTAATGTGACATCCAATGTGGTTAATTCTGTTAGAATTCCACATTAAATGTTAAACTAAAAAAAATGTAGCTAATTCCAACTTTTATGCAAATTTTGGGTTCTATCTCAAAACAAAGGGAAAAAACTCTCTAATAGGCCTAAATAAATAAACCTCAAAAGCCTCCTTATTTTGAGGGAAATTACTATTAATTTTTACATTAAGCTGCTCACAATTATTTTCTTCAGCAATGTATTTTTTATGCCAATTACTGAATTCTCCATGCAAACATAAAATGAGGGCTGGGATATAGCTCAGTGGTAAAATACTTGCCTAGCGTGTGAGGCCCTGGGCTCAAGCTCCACTGCTATAAAAAAAAGTTAGTGAACAACTTATAGTAGCTATAAAGGATAAGGGGCATATGTATGAGTGTGCATGCATGATTCACAAGCATGCACACTCACAAACACGCGCACACTCTCCAGAGATATTTAGTTGCTAACAAATATACTTAGGATCACAATTACCCTTCAATCAGTACAAAAATTACTTGGACAATTTACATTTGCCTAAGATGTATAACCTTTTATTCAGCACCAACATCTGAATCAAAAACTAGTAATATATCTGTGCTAAATAGGCAGATCCATTTACGAAAATCAAAAGGTACCTCTCCAAGTACACCCAGAAAATACATGTAACAATTCCAACTTCATGAGTGCTCTTTGGAAACTGTTTTCTGCACTGTTTCCTAAAGCTTTTATTTAGAAATGACAGCCTAAACTGTATTTGTGAAGACAAAATACCTACAATCAAAATTTTTCTTCAATTACATCTGAGACAGATTGAATTTATCTTGACTTTAGTGGGGAGAATGCAGGCTGCAAAGCACAGCAGCACATTACATTTGGAGGCTCCACAACTATGCAACAGAAATTATCTTTTCATTAGTTCTTTTATTAATGCCATCCTAAAACACATAGAGAAATTTGGCTCTTCAAAGTACAGGGTGGGTTCCTTTCATAATTTTTCCAAACAATTTCATCCAGTGACCTCACGTTGCAAACTTGTTATAATTCTTAACGTTGCTGACGTTATTTTTATCTCACCCAAAGTCTTGAAAGGGTTGGCCATTAGTACTCTCCTACCACACTAGCACAGACAGTAATCATGATGGTTCTATTACAAGAGGGAGTTTGCTTTTGCCCTCCCTTCTTCTCCAGTTGTGCCCCTGCCTACCAGCATCACATCCGTCTTGTCTGCATTGAACCTCAACCAGTTGGTTCTTAACCACGTCCGAAACTCAGCCAGGCACTGGGAGAATCGAGCCACCACACCATCTGGATTAAAGGAAAGAAAGTCTCAGTAGTGACGAGACAGAAACAATTCTACTACAAGCTCAGTCTCATATTTTCAAAAAGATGTCTGAGAACCAGGTCAACCGCCCCGTGGCAATTTCAGGAAAAAAAAAAAATTAAGTCCTGCAATTTGCAAGCAATGCTAAAGAGTAAAGAGCCCTGCAGTTAAGTTTCTGTATTTGACCCACGATTTAGGAAAGGTCTAGTCAATTCCGGGTCATCTCAGTTAAGCGGCCTCAGAAACCTAGCCGGTCTCAAAATTGCCTAAGGTTTTCTGCAAAATCACAAAGAATGAGGAGACTTAATAGAAAAAAAAAAAAAAACTGAAGCCGCGGGTGGGGAGAGTGACTTGCCCAAGGTCACACAGCATGCAAGGACCAGAGACGGGCACCAGGCCAGGAGCTTCTACACTGCAAGCTAAAAGAATAAGGCCACTCTGGGGAACAGGCACCGGGAGCGACTGGTACCCTGAAATGCCTTTTCCGAGGCTATCACCCCTCTAGTTCCCTCCGATAATGGCAGGTTGAGCCCACCACCCTAGAGGATGCTCTGCCAAGGAGCAAACCTCGACTAGCTGGGAGAGTTGGGGAAATCAGGGGCACAGAGGTGGAGCCACGGGGGAGTGGCCAGGAAGCCACACCCCTGCTGTGGAGCAAGGGCCGACCGAAAAGGGCGGAAGCTGGCCGGGCCGACCGAAAAGGGCGGAAGCTGGCCTGCCCGCCCGGCGAACTCACTCCGCAGCGTAGTCCCGGCGCGCCGCGGAAGCAGGGAAGACTTGCTCCGCCGCTACCGCGAAGGCCGAAAGACCGGGCAAAGGCGGGGCGGGGGCTGCGCATGCGCGCCAGGGAGCAGTTCCTCCGAGCCGGCAGCCCACCCCTCACACACTCGAGCAGCCCCGCCCCGGAAGTTAAGGGTCTTCCGGGCGGCGCTCTGCCGTGGGGGAGGGGAAGAGGAGAAAAGAGACTGCGGCCGCCTCTGAAGCCATGTTTCCCGATTGAAGGATGGGGAAGATGGTTTGTGGAGGCTGCACTTACAGCCGCTGCCGCTGCCGCCGCCTCCTCTGCTGCCGCCGCCGCCTGGAGACGACCCATCCATCCGCCTGCAGCCGGGAGACTCGCAGCCTGGGAGGGGCCTGGGGCCTGGGCCGCCCGCCTCCTCCGAGTCGTCGCCCGAGCTTCCTCCAGCTCCACCAACCCTCTACCCTCCCCTCCGCCTCCGCCCTCCTCCTCAGCCTGGAGCGGCCAGCCAACCGCGCGGCCTCTTCTTGCGCCATGCTCCGCGGTCGTCATGACGCCCGGCAAACATTCCCGAGCTGCTGACGCGGGCAGTTGGGGTTCGGGCACCGCAGAGCCGCTGGGGAAGGGACGCCGAGCCCTGATCTGCGGGTCACCACCATGGTCGGCTCTCCGACGAGCACCCGCAAGCAGACCCTCTTCACTGCGTAAGTTCTGCCCTAGATCCCTAGGTTCATTCCTCTAGATCCTGGAGGCAGCCAGCCCCTCGGTTTGGAAGAGGGATTCTCAATGCATTCGATCCCGCAGAGCCCCGGTGCAGCTCCGGTCCTTTGGCCTTGTTTGGTCTTTGTAGAAACCCAGTGTGGTGCTCGACCTGAGAGCTGGTGTTTGTTGAGGGCCATCCTGCCTCCTATTTCTTCCAAGCGCTTTTGCTTGTATTCTTTCATTTGATCTTTCAACTTCCAAGCCTTCTCGTTGTGCTCGGGCTCCTTGGTCTCTAAGCAACCAGAGCTAATTTTAATGTTTGCTAGCAGAGGATTTTTGCCCCTATCTCCTTCTACCAGCTTCCCTTAAGACTCTTAACTAGTTACTACATTCTGCTATAAGCCAGGAGAAAAGCCCAAAGATATGTGGACTCCTGTGAAGTAGAACTTGGAAGTGGTTCCTTGAATATCCACTAAAATGTTCCCCAGTTCATGCTTCCACATTTCAGTCGCTTTGCTGTGTTCTCAGACCAGCCACATCTTTTCTTCAGCCTCCTGGTCAGTTCATCGTTCATCATTTGAACTTACTGAAAGTTCTGGCCAGAGAACCCTGTATTAGCCCTTTAATGTAGTACTCAGCCTTTTGTTCATACTTCAGCTTCACCAAAAAAGCTTTCCAATTGCTAACAGTAGTTAGTTGACACTTCAGTTGTTTATTAACCCATCACCAGCTTTGATCTAAGTGACCACTTACTGAGTTTTGAAATGCTTCAGTTACCAATTGGGATACCACTTGTTCTGCAACCTTCGCTAGACTGGTAGCTAATTTTCTGCTTTTATTTTTATGTTTGTTTGTGTATATTTAGAGCTAGGTTCCCACTGTGTAGCCCTGACTGGCATGGAACTGGTTTGAAAGTGCTGGGATTAAGGACTTGGTCCACCTGACCTGGCCTTCTTTTCAAAATAGTTTACCAATCTACTCTTCTGTGCTTTACCTAAATATATGTTGTAGGGTCAGGTTGTTCACTTCATTGTTTTCCTGTGCCTTTCAAAGTCATGTATACTCATGACTCACAAGTTTTCTTCTCTCTTCAGGATCTCTCTCAAGAAAACAAAAATTAAACAACTACACTTAAGAAATTAATAGAGTGCTCAAAATTCATCTTCAGTGCTGGATTTTATCTTCCCTTTGTTTCCAGTATACAGCTATTCCCATTTCAGTAAACAGAAACTACATCAGTAACTGCTGTGTAATTTGGCCACCTTTTCTTTTTGAAGTAGCTGTGCTATCCATACCTACCACTTTCACACAAGTCATTTCCGCATTGGAACAGTAGGCTAAACAGTCTGCTTGCCTACACCCTCCATGTGGTCATTGTAGGTCTGCTCAAAACTTCCTTAAGGTTTTCCCTTTCCCCTAAGTTCTCCCATTGTTCCACGCCCCCACAGGAGCTGGCTTTTGACTGTGCAACTTAAGTATTACAGTAACACCTCCCATGCACACACTCACACTAGGAACAATATATTCATATTTCTGGCCCTGGGAATTTGGAATATATAATATGGAATAGTATATGCCATATAATCTGTCAGATGCCATCTGTGAAATAATGCTTTATTTCCCAGCATCAGCTTCACCCTTGCTTTATGTTTCAAGTTTATCCTTGTGAGTATATTATGTCCTCTTCCCCTCCACCCCCAATTTTTTTTTTCAAGACAAGGTTTCTTTAACTCACTCTGGAGACCAGGCTGTTCTCTAACTCACAGAGATCCACCTGCCTCTGCCTCCCAAATGCTGGGATTAAAAGTGTGCACCACCACTGCCCAGTTCATGTTATGTCCTCTTTTGTTTTGTGTACTGCTATAGACTCTTACTTAGAATGAAGAATGTAGCCTGTATTAGCTGCTTTGTAGGTTCTTTTTTCCACCCTTCTTCACTCCTTATCTTCTACCCTTTCAACTTCCTAACACTAGATAAGAGTGAAAAAGGTTAGAGAGGAAAGGAAAGAGATCCCTGCAAAAAGTCAGAGGCCTGAAGAGGCGGAAGGGCGACATTATCATTAGACAACTTCCTTCTGATTAAGGGCATCGAGCTCCTTGGGGCAAGTTTGATCTTCTCTATCGGGATATCTGATTTCTTTTTGTGCATGGCTACTTAACAAACTACAACCAATAACTCACCTTGCCTCTCAGGGCCCTAATAACATTTATTTACCCTCTGAAAAGTCCCCGAAAATGCAGAAGCTATCTACAGCTGGCAAAACCACTCCTCTACTAGAGCACAAGCAAATTATAGTCAGCTGCTGCAAAGCAACCTCATATCCCCACACCTGGGATAAAACAAAAACATAGTCTTAAAATATTTTTATTTATTTGTTTGTTTGTTTGAGACAGGGTTTCTCTGTGTAACAGCCTGGCTGTCCTGGACTCACTTTGTAAACCAGGCTGGCCTGGAACTCACAGAGATCTGCCTGCCTCTGCCTCCTGAGTGCTGGGATTAAAGGTGTGCACCACCAACGGCCGGCCTCTGTTCTTTTTTTTTTTTTTTTTTTTTTTTAATTTGGCTAAATTGGTATTGATCATTGTATATTAATGCAAATTTAAGATTGTATAGGGCTACATCGGTATTGATCTTTGTATATTCATACAAAATTAAGATTATATTTGGCCACAATGGTATTGACCCTAGTATATTAATGTAAAATTAAGATTGTATTGGGCTACATCGGTACTGATCTTTGTATATTGATACAAAATTAAGATTATATTTGGCCA
>CAJQZJ010005020.1:1214535-1245582 GCA_907164525.1 Lophiomys imhausi | reverse complement strand
GCGGCAGTCGGTGTAAGTGAAGCCGTTGCCACGGCGCCTTCAACTCCCCCTCCATACCCAGAAGCCGTTCAGATAGATCAGCCTGTTCAGTCCCTGAAAGTAGGGAGATCTTTCTGCCCGGGGATGTGGACACAAGTAAGAACAGAATTACAATTTGCCTATCCGGTATACCAAGATCCACAAGGGAACAGGTACGAGGAACCGTTTGATTTTAAAGTAATTAAATCCCTTGCAGAGTCGGTTCGTACCTATGGCATTACTGCTTCTTTTACATTGGCTCAAGTAGAAGCATTAAGCAGACATTGTATGACCCCGAGTGATTGGAGTGGCCTGGCCCGCGCTATGCTTGGGGGAGGAATTTATCAAAGAGGTAGTTTTTCCCTAGGGTCCGCTACCAATATGGATTTTTCTAGCGGTAGTGGCTCTGGTACTTGGAATTCTTCGTTTCATTCTTACCGCAATAAGACCTTTTCAGCCTCACCAGTGTGTCTCTGGCCTCCTTTTCTGTGGATTGTAAGTAATGGGAGTGCATCCTTGGGTGAAGAAAAGTTAGCATGCACTCCGGACACATGCTTTTATGCCCTGTGCTGGAATGCCACAGCCTTTCCTGTGGCTGTGGTGACTAGAATGCCTCCATATGTACCAGTTCCTGTAGAGGCCCCTAATGCCATGATGCTATTCAGGCTTAAAAGAGATTTTGGCAGCCAGGCGTGGTGGCGCACGCCTTTAATCCCAGCACTTGAGAGGCAGAGGCAGGCGGATCTCTGTGAGTTCGAGGCCAGTCTGGTCTACAAAGCAAGTCCAGGACAGCCAGGGCTGTTACACAGAGAAACCCTGTCTCGAGAAACCAAAAAAACAAAAAAAAAAAAACAAAAAAAAAGAGATTTTGGCATCACTGCAGCTATTGTTACTGCCATCACTGTTGCTGCTGTGGGGGCTACTGCCTCAGCTATTGCCTTGTCTAGTTCTATACAGACTGCCAATGTCCTGAATGACATCTCAGCCAATGTAGCTCAGGCATTGGATACTCAGACCTCTATGAATTCTCATCTCAAAGGAGGCCTTATGATAGTTAATCAACGCATAGATTTAATACAAGAACAGATTGATACTCTTTGGCAACTAGCACAGTTGGGGTGTGAGTGGAAAATGCAGGGTTTGTGTGTTACTTCGGTGCGGTATCAAAATTTAACAAAGGCTGCTAATCTGTCTAAGCAATTGTCAGAGCTCCTCTTACAGGATTGGTCGGCTGATTTTGAAAATAAAATGAGAGAGCTGAGAGCAACAATCGTCCACATCAACTCCACTCGGGTGGATCTGAGTCTGGCTAATGGTTTGACTTCCTGGATACAGGCAGCTATGGATCATCTTAAGGAGTGGGCAGGCATAGGCTCTTTGGCGATACTGATGATACTAGCCTCTCTGGTTTGCCTATGGTGCATCTACAATATGAGAGCCACACAGAAGCGTAATGCAGCCATGATTATACAGGCCCTTGTCGCCATTGAGGCGGGCCAGTCCCCTCAGGCATGGCTCGCTGCCGTGAAGCCTTAAATCTTCACTGAGCATAGTCCCTGCACACTGAGGTATTCGTTCCACGGATATTAGGGTCTGGCAAGTCAATGACGGAGTAGACGGATGAGTCTCGGCCACCTAAGACAGGGCAGCCCCGAGTGGGGAGGCTGACCCAGAGACGGGTAAGAGTTTGAGCACCGCCCTCCTACAGGCTCAGGCCCGCCGTGAGATCCCCAGATATGGGGATTACGAAGCCTTTCCAGGGGCTTCTACCAACATTTTTCAAAAACAAAAAAGGAGGAACTGTAGAGAGCTGCGACGTGCCGTGCCCTGAAGATGGCGCCAGTTTCCGCCTTCCACCAGCCCGATGGTGAGCGCTCTCGGTGGTAAACAAGTCCATATTTTGGTTAAGACCGCTGATCTGGCTTGCTTCCGCATACGTGGGCCTGTAAGAAAGCACCACGTGGCTTTACTTGATTGGCTGTTCATATAGTATTTAGCCTGTGGGTTGGGTCTACCCCATTATTCGGAAGATTGTTTTCAAGGGACCTGAATAAACTGCTTGAGAAGAGCTTTTGCGAGTTGCGTCGTTCTTGCTGGTCGAGGTCGACGCGACATATAACCATTTTTGAATTTTTAGTTATCAGATTTCCAAGTCTCTTTTAATAACATATTATCCTTCTATAGAGATGGTTCATACAATTTTTACGTAATTTTTCATAGGACACTAAATATTTATGAGATAGTGGGTATCTTCCAAAATGGATAGATCTTGGATGAAAGTCAGAGCTTTAGTTAATTTTAAGAATTGGTGTCATTTGCTTGTTTAAAAGGCCAAATTTTATAAATAGATTAAAATATTTGTTGATTGAATTAAATTCCATCATCACTAGGTAATTTAGCAAGAAGACCCCAAGAAGAAATTCTTTTAAAGAGCATTCTTCCTACTGTTAAGGCAGTGCCTATCTAGCAAGTGAAAGCCTTACTCATAAAGCATAAAAAGAAATCTAATCACAAATCTTAACTGTCTCTTTCTAGTAAAGGAAAAAATTAAAATCCTCTCTGTTCTAAATCAGTTATTTTGAGATCATGACTAAGAGACAATACTTAGGAAAATCTTATGAATGTAACAGAGCCAATAGTGTTATTTAATATCCTTTAACTACAATCAACCTAGGTATAAGCACATTCATTTTCCTGTAAACTTTTCTGAAGCAAGCTGATGTTCTGGATCTGTTGTCCTGTTTGCATTTTGAGACATTCCTTCACTTTAAGGCAATATTACATCAGTCCCTTCTCATCAGAAAGTATGTTAATCTGTCTTTAACCTTTATCAAAAATATATTTTTATGATTCCTCTGCCTTATTTAATTAAAACTTGTTTTTAATGAGGCATTGGAGCTCTAACAGAGTCAGCTTAGTCTTGCAGACATTTTTCTTGTGCCAACAAATTAACCCATTTGTTAGAGGTTTAATCCTATTATAACAGGTACTTAGAAACTTTTTGTTTAAAAGTGTTTGCTTTATATTTGGGCTCATAAAGCAACCAGAACAAGTAGGTTTGGGGAAATTTTCCTTTCTTTTGAGCTAACTGCATATTACTATTGGCCATATCACTTACTTGATGCCAAATTAGGTTCTAATATTTTAGAATATTCTAATATTTTAGATCCTAACTTGGCATTCTGTTAATTAACAGTTAACCTGTTAATTAGGGAGAGTTGGAAGCAGAGGGATAAAAGATCCATCCTTGGAGTAGGAAGCCTTACATCCAGATGAGGCTGTTCTCCCTTAGAAAAGCTGTAAAATCAAAAATGAAGGAAAGATCAGAGATAAAGGCCCAAGTAGGGCAGATGAATTTTACCCCTTAGCATAACCATCTTGTTTAAATTCCCCTTTTTACAGAGGCAGGCAGATCTCTGTGAGTTCAAGACAAGCCTGGTCTACAAAGTGAATCCAGGACAGCCAGGGCTACTAATACAGAGAAGCCCTGTCTTGAAAAAAAATTTTCCTTTTTTGATCTTTCCCATTACTCTAACTCTGGTTATGCTATCAACAAAAAAGCATTTGAGCTTAATTTAGCAGCTGTAGCCTAAAAAAAAAAAAAAAAAATTAGAACCTAATTTGACATCAAGTAAGTGATATGGCCAATAATAAAACCCATATAGGTAATGTAACCATTGCCACACATAAAGATGGATTTGAAAACTAGATCATATAGCTTTCATTTAGATCAGCAGGTCTCAACCTATGGGCTTCGACCCTCTCAGAAGGGTTGCCCAAGGCCATTGGAAAACACAGATATTTACATTAGGATTCATAATACTAGCAAAACTACAGTTATGAAGTAACAGTTAATTTTATAGTTAGGGATCACTACAACATGAGGAAGGTTGAAAACCATTGATTTTGATAATTATTTGTCATTCTTAGGTTTGGTGGCTAACTTTGACTCTCCCATAGCACCAAGCAATTACTAATTTCAAATCCATACTTTTAACAAGTGTGATTCTTAGTGTAAATGAAGATGACAACTTGATTTTTTGAGACAAGAGTGTGGCCTAATTATTGACAAGGCTTTAAAACGAACCAAAACCTTGGATTTGAGATGACTTATGGGGTTGGGGATTTAGCTCAGTGGCAAGTGCAAGGCACTGGGTTCTTCAGCTTTTGTGGAGTGGGGAAGAGCCTCTTTCCCTTTAGCCCGAATTGGACAAAATAAGAATCTTGAAAAACGTCTAGATTGTGAATGTTACTGTTTGTTATGATTATATATCTCTAATCACCATGAGAGGGAAATTTAAAGATCTCTGATAAACACATCCATCATTTGGTGTTTATAACAGCCTTTTAAAAACAATTTAGTTAAAAATACTTTTTGAAAACAAAATTATAGCAATTAACCTAATAAAAGGATTTTAAGATAATATCACTTAGGCACCCAAGGTGCATTTTAATTAACATAAAGTGTTTTTATGTTCTATGGTTTTTACATTACCTATGACTATTACACAAATCAAGTCCTTTTAGAACCTTTTTTAGAAAGAATTCTATCAAAGTCTGTGTATCTTAACATTAAAATGTGGAGCTTACTGAGTTCCCAGTAGAAGGTGAACTCTGACCTTCCCTAAACCCAAAAACAGATTAACACAATAAAAGCAGATTAATTTGACCTATCTGATAGCTGTATCTATTAGCCTGTATTTCAGTCTGAAAGGAATCTGAATGGAACACACATTAACAACTCATAGTACTAGTTTTCTAGTCACTGGATAAAGGCAGGTATGGTGACACACTTAGGCAAATGTCAAAATTTACAGTACTATCTTAGCAAACTTCAAGATAATACTGAGCATCTAAAAAAGCACAAACAGGTAAAACATAAGATATATCATTAAAAAAATAGCTTTAATTTAAAATAAGTGTATCAAGTTTCAATTGTACCTGCTCACACAATCAAAATGAGAACAAATATAACTTTTAGGAGAGCCAATTTCAACCCTGACTCTACCACTGGCAGGAGCAAGACTGTGCGTGGGTCACTAGTATTGAAAGTTCAAAAATCTTTTTGAGCAGTCAATTTAAAATTTTTTATTTTTACTTTTGGAGACGGTCTCACATAGCCCCGTCTAATCTTGAACCCTATCTAGCTGTAGATGGCTTTGAACTTCCTCCTGCCTCCACTTACTAGGTTCTGGAGTCATGGGTGTTGTGCCACCTCATGTAACTAAGTAGTTTTATTGTTTGGGGTGGCGGGGGGGGGGGGGATGTCAACCATTGGATGTTACAAAGATAGGTACTAAAAAGTCTCTTGGAGTCAGTAATTTGAGACAATATATTATTGTAATGCAGGTTGTTTCTATGCAGTAGGAGGGTGTGAAGCTGAATTATGGAGCATTATAGAGGAATAAAGAAGTGGTTAATGTTTAAGAAAAAAAACTTAGTGGTAGGGTGCTTGGCTAAGATGATATGAGGCTCTGGTTTCGATCACTAGCACTACAAACTATTTAACCTATCAATTGTTTCAGGAAATTGGCCTGTTAAAGGAAGAACAGCTATAGTAAGCAGAGGACATCATAGTTAAAGGGAAGATTTTAAGTTTAGGAGAAACCACAGCAGTTATATTCATGGGGAAATAAGATAGAGGGGTCTTAAGAATTATAGAAAAAAAAAACAGTCCCTGAAAAACAGTGCCATGTGCCAGGATATAGATAAAATTTAATTTCAGATGCAATAACAACTCCTTTTTCTTAAAAATTATTCTCTCTCTGTGTGTGTGTGTGTGTGTGTGTGTGTGTGTGTGTGTGTGTGTGTGTGCGCGCATGCACACTTGTGTGTGGAGCCTGTGAAGGTCAGAAGAGGGCATTGGATCCTCTGGTACTAGAGTTACAGGTGGTTGTGAACTGCCATGTGGGTGCTGGGAACTGAATTCCTTTCCTGCAAAAGCTGTTAGTGCTCTTAACCTCCGAGCCATCTTGCCAGCATCCATAGACTGGCAACTGTTGTGAAAAGAGAAAATGTGGTAATGTATAAATAAATAAATATGAACTCAAATCTATGAAAGGCAGGAGAATTTGGAGATAGCAGAGATATTACATAGGAGTTTTTAATAGGACTGATGCTTTTTTTTTTTACTGATTTTGGTAGCAAAGTCCTTTCAAAGCAGTGGCTCTCCACCTGTGGGTTGCAGCCTCTTTGGGGGTTGAACACCCCTTTCATAGGAGTCGCCAAAGACCATCATAAATGTCAAATATTTTTATTATGATTTATATCAGTGGCAAAATTACAGTTATGAAGTAGCAATGAAAATAATTTTATGGTCACCACAACATGAGGAACTGAATTAAAGGGTTTCAGCACTAGGAAGGTTGAGAACCACTGCGTTAGAAAATAAAGAAAGGTGTCCAGGGTAGGATACTCAAAAAATATATAAATTCAAGTACTTATTCATTGTCCAGTTTTCCTTCAAAAAAAAGAAAAAGAAAGTGCTAAATTTGCTTCCTTTGGAAGTCTATTTGCTCTTTAGAATCTAATAGAGCATCATAGAAGTTTTCAATACAAAGAACTAGAGTAGTAAAATGGTAAAGGCTGAGTCTGTCTTGGGAATTTGTGAACTAAATCCAATTGAATTATATAGTCCTTCCCAAATTTAAACATTTTACTATACTTTTCTAATGTAAAATTATGTTTTTTTTTTTTCAAAAGAGAATAGGGCACTTCCCCCAGGTTTTCTCACTCAAGTTTAACTTTGCCCATTTAACTACGGTATAAACTGATATGTATGTATCATGTAGCAGGTATTCCTAGTTATAATATGTAAATAATTGTGTAGTCCTCATAATAACCTGTGAATAACTCTTATCCCTGTTTCATGAACAAGAAGACTGACATCCAGAGAAGTCAGTACAGAATTTGGATCTTCCTGCTTGAATGAAATCTCATGCTTTCCTATAAGCCTTTGTGACTTCACATAACTTTTAAATACATTTTTATTTTTATTTTTTTACTGTGTATGAGTTTATTTGCGCATCCATGAGAGTGGGTATGCAAGTGGAGGTCACAGGACAACTTTGAGAACGTGGTTCTCTCCTCTTGTTTTGAGGCAGGGTCTGTCTTAACTGTTTCTGCTTCAATGCTTACACTAGGTTAGCTGGAAAGATTCTCTTTGATACTTCTATCTACAAATCTGTAGATTTGGGGTTTTTTACATGGTCTCGGGGATTGAACTCATGTCACCAGGGTTATGCTGCAATCGCTTTTACCCACAGAGTCATCTCAGTGGCCCTGGGTCTTTTTTATATAAAATGGTGTCAGTTCCAACCTCTTAGGGTTGCTTCAAAAGGAGAAATGATGGTACATGTAAACTCTCTAGAAATGGGCTTATACAGAAGAAACTCTCAAGTAGCTATTATTGCATGGTGTTTGTTTATGCTATTCACACTTCTAAATGAAAGTCTACTTTTGCTATAATTTGAATTTTCTTTTCATTCCTGGGCCTTCTGCATTTTATTTTCTTTGTATAGGAGTCCCAGCTCACAACCAAGGAAGTCCATTAGCTTTGTGAGCCCATCAAAATTAAATGGAGAAGGGAAAACATACTCTGGCGCAAATCAAAGCAGAATGGGCATGTCAAGAACTATGGTTTCCATACCTGACATGAAGCCAGCAGAAAAACTGAATATTTCTGGCACTAAAACAGTACAGGTAACATTCTTTTTTCCAAAACATTTTTGTTTCGTTTACTTACTAACTTTTTGTGTGCATGTGTATGGGCTTGTACACCCTTGCACAGGTGTAGAGGTCTGGGGACAACTTGGGAGAGCTGTTTCTCTTCCACCATTGTGGGGTTTTGAGATCAAACTCTGCGGTAAGAGTTTTGTTTATTTAAAAAAATCAGTTATAAGAATCTTTTTGTTTAATTCCAGGTGTGGGGCTGCTTCATTTAGTCCCCAGGTGTAATCAGTTCGCCACTCGTGAGCTCCCAGGGGTGTGACTTAGCCACTTGCTGCACGGGATAGAAAACCAGAACTCTTGGGAGAGAGGTCGCTGCTCTCCCTGCTACTAGTGCTCCCCCAAACTGCTGCTGATTCTTCCTGCTTCTGTTTCCTGGTTGCTGGTTTGCTGGACTTCTGGATATTGTGATTACTGAGATTGATATTGCCCCCAAAGAACCTGAAGACCCTAATCAGCAGGAAATAGCTCAAAGAGAACTCAGTTTTTTTTTCCCTTTAACCTTCCTTCTCTCCCACATATTGTGGGGTTTGGAAGGAACAAGGGTTGAAAGGGAGGTACAGGTATTAAGAATAGTAAAATAAATAATAAAAGCCACCATGTTACACAACTCAGGTCATCAGGCTTGGCAGCCAACACCCTTATCCACTGAGCCATCCTGCCAGCCCACAGGAAACGTTTGTTAGAATTCTGAGTTTGTTGTGTTAAGATTTTTTTCTTTAAGTATGTGTGTATGTGTATGGACACTCTGGAGTTACAGGCAGTTGTGAGTCGCCTGATATGAATCCTGGGTACTAACTTCTGGTCCACTGCAGGAGCATTACATCCTCTTAATCCCACTGAAACATCTGTCCAGCGCCTGAGATTATTTTTAAAGAACATCATCATCTCCCTCCTCTTGGCAGCTCAAGAGTTACAGCTTGACTGAACTGTTGTTTTTCTCTCAAACACTAATAAAATTGTCCTTGAGTTTCAATGTGTGCCAGGGCGAACATGTGATGGTCAGAGAACAACTTGCAGAGGTCAGCTCCACTCTCCCAAATATAAAAAAAGCAGCCACACTGCTACAAATACCATAAGCTTTCAAAAGCGTTTGAAGCTCTGTGGCTCAGGTGGCCCACATCTGCAAGTGCTTGAGAATGCACCTGAAGATACTTGTACGTAAATGTTCACTGAAGCAATTTTCACTGTGCCCAAAACCTAGAAGCAATTCATCATATCTATTAAAAAGTAAAGCTGAGCCGGGCGGTGGTGGCGCACGCCTTTAATCCCAGCACTTGGGAGGCAGAGGCAGGCGGATCTTTGTGAGTTCAAGGCCAGCCTGGTCTACAAAGCGAGTCCAGGACAGCCAGAGATATTCAGAGAAACCCTGTCTCGAAAAACCAAAAAAAAAAAAGTAAAGCTGATAAATAAAATGTAGTATAATAGTTGAGTGCATTACTTTACAACCATAGTAAATGAATGAACAACTTTACAAAGAAACACTTGGGAAAATAGAAAACATTGTTCAACAAAGGGTGTCAGCTGTGTCAGCTATGAAGCAACATATGACTGTAGAATTTCAAAGATAAAGGAAGTTTCTTTAACCCATGTGTGTAAAGGGAGTTAGATTAATATAAATTATATTTAGTAATATCCAGGGGCTTCTGACACAGTCTCTAAAGGGGTCATGAAGATCAGCCTGGCACCTGTGGGCACTTGGCATGGCAGCATATGGACCAAAAACAAGGTTTATGGTTTGGCATTGTTTGCAACTGCTAATAGCCTTACAAAGTGGGTGGAGCCCAGATTAGGCTGAAGCCAGGTGAAACAAGGAGAGACCCTATTTAAGTCCCTCTGGCTTTAGCAGGCTCCACTTGATACTGTGTTGAAAATATTTTTTCAAGCCTGTGCTTATAATATTATGTAGAATAACATACTAATAATATAAAGTATCGGGGGCTGGAGAGATGGCTCACCGGTTAAGAGCACTGTTTGCTCTTCCAGAGGTCCAGAGTTCAATTCCCAGCAACCACATGGTGGCTCACAACCATCTATACTGGAATCTGATGCCCTCTTCCGGGATGAAGGAGTACATGCAGATAGAGCTCTCATCTATGTAAAATAAATAAATAAATCTTTAAAAAAATAATATAAAGTATCATTCTACCTTTCTGACTTCTGTGTGTTTACTTCATTAGAGTGTAGTATTACTCTAAAACTTTACTATATAGAAAACAAAATGTT
Organism: Lophiomys imhausi; assembly: GCA_907164525.1. Classification (NCBI taxonomy): domain Eukaryota; kingdom Metazoa; phylum Chordata; class Mammalia; order Rodentia; family Muridae; genus Lophiomys; species Lophiomys imhausi. The sequence continues at coordinate 1,235,610 of CAJQZJ010005020.1, read as the reverse complement.
TATGTAGATGGACATGGTGGCGCCTGCCTTTATTCCCAGTTCTCAGGAGGCAAAGACAGGTGGATCCCTAACTTCAAAGCCAGCCTTGTCTATAGAGTAAGTTCCAGATAGCCTGAGCTCCACAGGGAAACTGTCTTGGAAAACAAAAGCCAAATGATAAAGCAAACGAAAAAAATTAATTAAAAAGTTTGCTGTCATGTCAGCAGTTTCTCTACGCATCTTGTCTCTTTTGATTACATCAGAGGCCATTTCAGGTGATTGGCTATACCATCTAGGTTTCTTTCTATAAGTGTATGATCAGACAGTGACAAAAATGAGCTAACACTTTCAGATCATATCTCCTCTGTATTACCTACTTACATACAGGTACATGAGTAGGTTTTTTTGGTTTTTGTTTTTAAATGTTAAACTACCATGCCTGGCTACAAAAACCTAGTTAAACTTAAAGTATAAAATTTTGAATCATTCAAGTTTTCATGTTTAGAACATGATGCATAGTACTTATTTTTGTTCCAGGAGTTAGAAACCTCACCTTGTCTAGTTATTCACTCTAAATCACCACTTTCTACAGGTGTTTGATGCAAAGGGAGTTGATGTTACTCCCCGTCCTCTCTACCAACCAGATCCACATCTTGGAACAGCAAAGCCAAGTAAACTCTTGACATCACAAGAAGGATCACTTGGATCAGATTTTATTTCTTCCTATAGCCTGTATCAGAATACAATAAACCCCAGTATGTTGGGGCAATTCACAAGGTAAAGTATTCTGACCCTGGTTCTTTTGAGTTTGTTGATGTTGCCCTTCCATTTATATTGCATACATCCAGAATGTGTATTGGTTCCCAGTTTTCTAACATCACTCTATCAATGCTAGTGCTCCAGCACTTAATTTTTTCCTTATGTTCATGTTTGGAGTGTTCTCCCACAAAGTCCAAAACACTGTTCAAAGTGTGTAGATTTTACTTAAGGTTTCCCAAGGAGCCAAAAGAATGGACTCGGTTGCACATCTCAATTAAATATTTTCCCCTAGTTTCTTTGAGGGGTTTTATGACTGTCATTTAAAATACACTGCAATCCTACACTGCTCTAGAGCCTACATTCAATCCACACATGAAACCCGTGGAATGCCATGTGAGAAACAATGGATCTTCCAATAAAGTTGATCTCTTGGTGAACAATTGGAACCATAAGTGTGAGAAGACGTTCCAGAGTAAATTTATGATCATTTGTTTAAAACTTCCTTTTGAATTCTTGTGTCCATTTTCTGAGTGTAAGTGTATATGCTAGGTGAAAGCTTTTCCACATCTACTCACCCCAGGAAGGGAATGATGTTAATAACAGGACAGGATGAAGAGTTGCTTACAGGAATAGGGATGACTCGAGAAACCATCTGCATAACAGAAAAGCAGGACACCTCCCCCCCCCCCACTATGTGACCATAAGCCACACCCCTGAGCTCCCTGCACCACCTGTAAGCAGCTCCAGGGTCTCTTCCTGCCATAGGTCAGCTGCTCAGTCTACTCCCCAGCATTTGTTCACCAGTTAAGCTGGGGAGGGGCCTTTGAGAATCTTCTAAGTTGCCATTTCCCTGGCATGACCTTTTATTTACCTCCTGAGTCTCAAGAGCTTTCCCCCTCTTGTAGGGAAGTTTTCAATTTGGAGGAAACTGCCATCAGCGTAGCTCTGTCTTAAGTTAGCTTTCGAGGGGACTTTGGTAAAATTGGACTTTTGGGGATGAGTTGTGAAGACTAGGCAGAAGATAGGTGAGAAACAAAGGGAGGCATATCTTTGGCTGAGGCCTAAGAGAGCTCCTGAGACTAAGGCACTGAAACACTCAGCAACAGAATGCTGAAACGTGATCATGAAAATGGAGTCTGAGGGAACTATATTTTAGGTATTTGCCAAAAACATACATTGGGAATGCATTGATGGCCTCTGGGAATAGATTTGATATGTTCTTCTAAAATACACTTTCACTTTTTAAAGATCATGAAAAATTAACTGAAGATTCCAAAGTTATTTTGATTTACATTACTTATACGACTAAAATATATTTGTTTTTTTCAGCTGATAATGTAATCTAATGTATATTTTTAGTTTTTCATAAGGACATTGAACAAACAAGTAATATTAATAACTTTCAAAGGTCAGTCTTCGGGAGCAGCACAGTGTCTAAGTCAAGTGTATCAACCAGTGAATCAATGACAGAGGACCTTGAAGAACCGTCTTACAAAAGAGACAGATTGGCTAGTTTTACAGGTAATAAAAACCCTTTTCTATCTTAATCTTACAATTTTAGTGCATTTTCAGTGGTTTAACTCTAGACTCCCCACAATGAAATTATCATGCTTATAAAACCTAGACTATTTTGTCACAATTTGTATAACATTAAAAGATTAATTTCTTATATTTTTGGTTGTGAGCCTAGCCTTTAATGGCTGAACCATCCTTTCAGCACAAGATTAATTTCTTAATTGTGCTTGAGAGTTGATAAAAAGGAGCTGAGAATGTATCTCAGTGACGAAACATTTGCCTACATGAAAGGCCCTGAGTATTTAGTCCTTAACAATACCTCCCCTTCCATGTATGTGTGTGGGTACTATCTAAAGAGAAACTCCCATTTTACCTGGCCATGTCCATACAAGTCAACACTTGGAAATCGTTATTGTTCTTTTTAAGTATTTATTTTATGTATATGGGTGTTGCCTGCATGCATGTGTGCACTATGTGTGTGCAGTGCCTGCAGAGGCCAGGAGAGGGCAACAGGACCTCTGAACTGGAGCTACAGTCAGTCACTAGTCTTCATGCAAGTGCTGGGAACGGAGCCTTGCTTTGTCTGCCAATGTTCTTAGCCCCTGAGTGTCTCTCCAGCCCCTCATTTTGTTTTTTTTGGTTTTTGTTTTTGTTGTTCTTTTTTTTCAGCATTTATTTATGTATTCAAGTTATATCTCAATGACAGCCCCACCCTCCTCCCCTCTCCCCCCTCTCCCTCCTATCTTCTTTTTTTAAAAGATGTATCTCTTCCTCCAACATCTTCCCCTTTTAATCCAATAAAAGATTCTTTTTCTTATAACAAGAAATACAATACAAAACAAGAAAATTAGGCAACAATTAGGAAAACTATAAGGTATAATATACATTCCCAATGTCTAGTCCCTATGTATTTGGCAACTAATAATAATATTTTATTATCTATCTATCTAGATGAGTTTAAAGTTCTATACCTAACTCAGTTTCCATCCTAACTTGCATTACCATCTATCCTTTTAGACCTACAACATCCTTTTAATTTCTAAACAATTTAAAACTTAACTGTGAGACTATAACCATCTAGTCTTCAACCACATCAGAGACCTGAAAAGTATAAATATATCTGAATAAACAGCTGTGTGCAGAGCAAACAGCTTCCAAAACTAAGAAATGACAGACATCTGGCTCCCTGGACAGTCCTCAGTTTCTCTCTATAATGTTGGAGCATCTATCTTCAGCCTTTTGGCCCAGTATCTCTGACAGACATTAATTGTAAAGCAGGAATTATGAAGGACTTGCCCACTCTGTCTTGGCAGAGCTAGGCTGTCGACTTCCCTGTGTAATAAATATATAGCTAATTAAAGTATGTACCCAGTATTTATGTTATTGTTAATTGGTTTGGCAGTTAATCCTTAACAAGAGATTATAAATGAGTACACACACAGACACCATGGGGCTTTAACAAGCCTTGGCCTGAATTTTGCAATCCTAGCCCATCTAAGCTAGCTCTTAATTCTATTGCCCAAATATGATCCCATATATACATACGTCCCCTTGGACTGCCATTTTCCATGCCATGCCGATGTTCCTGGCCATGTGGAATGAGGTTCTTTTTCCTAACCCATAGCGTGTGTCTTTCTTCCTGCTGCTTGTGGCTGGAATGCTTCTTCTTCCTGCTGCTGGCTGGAATGTTTGAATCCTCTGTCTAAAGCGCAGGCTTCCTGCTCTAATCCCAGGAAGTCTCACCTTTTCTGTCTTTGCCCATTCTCAGGCCTCTGCATTTTATTTAACCAATCAGAGTCAATATAAGTAACAGACAGCAAACAGGACCAATTAACATTTAGAATGCTTAACTCTACCCAACATCCCTGCTTCCAAGTTTTGTCGTTTTTGGACAGCATTCTGTCTACAGTTGAAGCAAGGGCTCTTTCTTGCCCTCTGGCTAGCTTGCCACTAATGCAGCCATCTCCAAATGGAGATTCTTTGATGCTCATCATCTACGTGGAGTAGAATGGGGGGGGGGGGGCTATCAGGAGCTGACATGTCTCAATATCAGAAAATCTTAAATTAAGGAAATTCTTTAAATGCCATATTCTACAGATCTCTTAAGGTTTTTGAAAATCATCTGTTCATCTCCGTATATTTGAATAAGCAAGTGTTGCTTGTCTCTTGCCAACTTGATTTCTGATTAACTTAGAAAACATGTGTGATACACTAAGCTAGTACCTAACAAAATGACAAATTTGAATGACTATTAGTTTGCATTTCTAAATTTTCCTAAAGTTTGTGATAGTTACTGTCAAAGGCCTAGAATTTCATGTTGCATTTTAAAGAATTACATAGGTATACCACCTTAAAAAGAATTAACATTAATTTTGTATCAGTATACAAAGATCTATACCAATGTAGCCAAATATAACCTTAATTTTGTATTAGCATACAAAGATATGAGAGTAGATTCAATAATCTACCCCTTTTTCTTTATCATACCTATATCATGTCTATATCCCCCTTTTTTCTTTTCAAATCTTTTTCCCCTACATAGGAGAGAAAGAAGGATAGAGAAAAGAAAAAGAGAGAAATCCCTGGTTCTAACCTCCTAAACCTTGTTTAACAAGATCATTTAACAACTTGTAACGAATCCCCCTAAATAGCAACAAACATCTATAACCCATCAAATGACCAAAAAAAAAAATCATGCACCCTATCTTCTGAGAATGGGATTGTTGCTCTCTTAAAATTGCTTCCTGTTGATGTGGGACATAGGAAACCTGTTTGGTGGCCCAAATAAGAATGGAAAAATGGTTAAGCAAGTTAATAGGAACATTTTTTGTCCAGTCTTTTTGTGCTCAGCAATTTAAATATCTTGAAAAGTTTGTAGTCAGAAGCTGAAGATTGGGTGAGAAAGTTCAGGGCTTTACTACAGTCCTGGCTGAAACAATCTGTGAGGCTGGACCATCGTAGCTAGCTGTTTTGAAGTTGTTCTGGATGTAGATCTTTGAGGAAACGTCTGTGAGGCTGGATCATCTGGGCTACTTGTCTTCTTTGTTGTTTGATCCCTTTTCTTCACAAATTTCAGTTGTCTAGTTGCCCCTGGATTCCTTAGTTGGATGTGTTTAATCTCCTGGAAAGCTAAGAACAGAAAAACCCTGCCCTAATCCTATCTCTGGGGTGTTAACTTTTTTTTGGCAGGTAATATCTTTCCTGGAGCGAATTGGATTTTTTGACAATATAAAAAGTATTATCTTTTAATTGAGTTTAAAAAAATATTCTTTTGGCATTTTGGAACTAATACCTTTAAGTGTGTATATTTTGAGATTACAATGGACAATTCACTTTGAATTTCAGCTTGCCTTTTGCAAGTTGCTCTTAAACTTAAATCATTGTAAATCCTATGTGCCTTCCTCTGCCTCCCAAGTGTTGGAATCAAAGGCATGTGCCTCCCAGTTGTTGGCATTAAAGATGTGAATCATCACCCCTTGATTTAAGTTTTTCTCTATTGGGAGCTTATCCTGTGTCAGGCTGGCCTTGAACTTAGAGATCTGCATGCTTCTGTCTCCAGTGTATTGGGATTAAAGGTGTGAACCATCACCACCCTGTTCATTTAACTCCAGAATTTAGAAGACAACTAACTCTATAGTGATTCCCCTGTCTCTGTTGGAGTTAAAGGCATGGACTAACACTACCCTGCTCAAATATTTTATCTTAGCTCCAAATTACTTCAACTCTTAGAGATTTAGAAAACCAGTTTGTACTGTAGTAATCCTTAATTTACTTACAATATTTTAAATGTCTTAACTGCATTTTTAGTACCAAACAATGAAAATATTCTTTATATATAAGAGGAAAAGTTACAAGCTGATATCCAAGAGGATGTGAGCTATGTGGCAATTTGTAGTCTAACATTCTAACCTGAAATTAAGACCATTTTTTTTCATTTCATGCCATTAAGGCAAGTATGCCTTTGGTAAATTATCATTTGAAAGTTTTTTTTATTATTTTTTTATGCTTAGTTACCCATGTTATTTTTTTTAATTGTTTTTTCAAGTTACCTCTTGATCACAGTCCCCTCCTTCTTCTCCTTCTGGTCCCTCCCTCCCTCATTTCCTCTTCCTGGTCTCCCTCCTCTCCTTCTGCTCAGATGAGATGGGCCTCCACATATCATACTCCCTCAGCTCATCAGTCATATGAGAGCCAAGAGCTTCCTCTTATATTGGGGCTTGATATGGCACCCCATCTAAGGTAAGGTGTTTCACTAACATGCAACAGGGTTCATGACTCACTGCTGAGTGGAGTGTTTCATAGGATTGATAGTTATGCTAGGTTCCTGTCTGTTTGGGTCTGTGGGTTGTAGGATGGTTGTCCTGTGCTATATGGTTAAAATCCACTTATAAGAGAGTACATACCATGTGTATCTTTCTGGGTCTGAGTCAACTGAGTTAGAATGAGCTTTTCTAGTTCCATCCATTTGTTTGAGTAGTACATGATTTCTTTGTTTCTGATAGCTGTGTAGAATTCCATTGTGTAAATGCACCACAGTTTTTTGTTTTGTTTTGTTTTTAATCCATTCTTCAGGTGAAGGTCATCTGGGTTGTGTCCAGTTTCTGGCTATTATGAATAAAGCTACTATGAACATTGCTGAGGCAATGTCCTTGTGGTTTGGTGGAGAGTCTTTTGGATGTGTCCCTAGGACAGGTGTGGCTGGATCTTGAGGTAGAACTATTCCCAATTTTCTAAGATATTGACAGATTGATTTCCAAAGTGCTTGTACAAGTTTGCATGCCCATCAGCAATGGAGGAGTGTTCCTTTTTCTCCACACCCTCGCCAGCATATGCTATCATTTGAGTTTTTGATCTTAGCCATTCTGATGGGTGTGACATGGAATCTCAGAGTTGTTTTGAGTTGCATTTCCCTGATGACCGAGGATGTTGAACATTTCTTCAAGTGCCTCTTGGCCTTTAGAGATTCCTCTTTGTGAATTTTCTATTTAGCTCTGTACCCCATTTTTTTGATTTGATTATTTGGTTTGTTCGTGTTTAATTTCTTGAGTTTTTAAAAATATTATTTTGGATATTAGCCCTCTGTCAGATGTGGAGTTGGTGAAGATCTTTTCCCAGTCAGTAGGTTGCCATTGTGTTCTCATGTCAGTGTCCTTTGCCTTCCAGAAGCTTTTCATTTTCATAATGTCCCATTTATTGATTGTTGGTCTTAGAGCCTGAGATATTGGTGTTCTGTTCAGGAAGTTGTCTGTTTTTATTTTTAAACTACAATTGCCAAATAAATAATCATACTCTGTACATAAATAAGGATATGTTTGTGAAATAATTGAGTGAACTAACTTCACTATTAGTTTTACATACAGTAAAAGAAACTAAAGCCCTTTAGAGAAATAACTCACTTCTGAGCCTTTGGAATATATACAAGATGAGGAAGAAAGTAAAAAAGTACCTAAACAAAAGGCTGCCTCCACCCCTACCAAAAATATGTGAGGGACTCAGCAGCCATTTGTGTTCCCAATAGCCAAAGGTAGACAACTTCACCAACAAAAAGAATAGTACTAGGTTATAACTCATAGTAATAATATCCATGAACCCATGCTTAGATATATGATAAAGAGCAGAGTAGATTCCTAAAGAGAACAATTCTAAATACTTACATAGGTATTTGTCCCTCAAGGTATAGCTGTCCTATCCTCTTTGATTTTTTTTTTTTTTTTTTTTTAGATTTTTCGAGACAGGATTTCTCTGTGTATCCTTTACTGACCTGGACTCACTTTGTAGACCAGGCTGGCCTTGAACTCACAGAGATCCACCTGCCTCTGCCTCCTGAGCACCACCACGCTCAGACAGCTGTGAACTGCCATGTGGGTGTTGGGATTTGAACCTGGGACCTCTGGAAGAGCAGTCAGTGTTCTGAACCACTGAGCCATCTCTCCAGCCCCGTCCTATCCTCTTAAATGTGGGTTTGCATTGTGACTTTCTCCAGACTGCAGTGTATGAAACAGAATCCAGGCTCAGCTTAGTGGTGATAATGTCATGTTGAGAGCCTTGATGGTGCCCTAAGATGAGACTTTCTTTACTCCTCTCCTTCCTCCTGTAAACCTGTGTCCCACATCAGCCATTCCTAAATGGAATCACATTCTACAGAATTCATGACCAATACTCCTCAGTCTTCTAACACAGGAAACTGCCACAGTCTAGGAAAACCTAAGAAACAAGATGATCAAAGGTGGTGTTTTGACCGATATTTTGGAATAAATTATGAGTTTTTAAATGGCCTTAAAAATGAAGCAGACTGGAATAAATGGTGAGCTTTAGATGACAAAAATCATCCTCAGTGCGTTAGTTTTATTAAGTACATCAGAAGAATGTTTACAATGGAGACCACTTAGTTCAGGTTGTACACAAACTCAAATGTTCTTACAAATTTTCTACACCTTGAAGTATTCTAAAACGAATAAATTATTCTAAACTATCTTAAGATCTTTTGAAAGCCTTCTGGGTGTTCAGATGCATACGCTTTGCAGAGCCAAAAGGAGATTGACGCCTGGACAGGATCGGAGTTCTGTTGTATGATGGAGCAGCATGTTAGGCACAGATTGTCATTTGCTCAGCATGGAGAATAATGAGTAATAGGTAGTTTTACATGAACTCATAAAATGCCTGTGGTTAGCACGTTTGTGAGGAGAGAGAAGCACTATTTTGTAGCTCAGTCTGATTGTAATTGCATTGGACCCATTGTAGCTAACAGCAGCTTAAGGAATGGTACATGGATTGTTCTTAGTGTAACCAGAGAATGCATAATTTCCCTACCCATTTCTGAATTAATTGAAAAGACATATATTGGAACCAAAATGCCACTTTATGAGTAAAAGTGCTATTGAAGCCCCAAGGTTGAATGACTCGCTCACTCATTAAATGTTGTAGACCACCACAAATTCCTCTTAAGGGGCTTCCTGTGTGAAGATGTAAGAGAGAGCCATGGTTGCTATACAGAACTGGAGATCTCTTGAAGAACACCAGGGGTGGATAAAGATGTGCTTCCTCCATCCCTGGAAGCAAAAAAAAAAAAAAAAGCATTAATAGGTTTCCAGGTAGAGATAGTGTCCATCATTGTAAGGCCAGTATGAAGCTGGTGATCATGGTGACGCATGAAATAGATTCCATAGGTACCCAGTGCTGCTAGGATTAGTTTCTTAATACGTGTCAAATTCAGGGAACATTCAGGAAGGGATAAACTTGAGCTAATTGCTGTTCTGTGGCTTTTTCTTGGTAGTGTTCTTCAGCTCTTAAGATGGCTAATAAGACTTATGTTCCCCAACTCTAATACATTACTAACATCACATTAGATGCTATATGTGTGCTACATGTCATGTAAGCTTATTTTTAGAACTAAGACTATGCTACGATGCTGCTTTATGTATAGCCAAGTCATTAACCAGCCTCTGGTGGTCTGAAAAAGTGGTCAGAGAATCAAGTGCCTTTTGGGGGTGGGTTTGGTTTTTGGTTTTTTTTTTTGGTTTTTCAGTCTAAACTACCCGTATTCCTGTGGAGCTTTGGACATCTTGCCCTTGCTTCTTATTTTCTTCACTGATACAGTAGGAAATTTGAACTAGGTGTTCCTCAAAACCCATGTGGATAGTTCATGTTCCTGTTTTTGTTTATCCTATCTTTGTCAGAGTTACTTATTTAAAGTCTTGTCTTTATTTTAAAATCTATTGTTCAAACAGTACTTTTTTTTTTTAATCAGTCATTAAGGACTAGCAATTAAACCCTTCCTCTTTCCTCACTTTTATTTTGTGTCATTGTAGGTACAATGTAGATCCTGTTCTGGTCTATTCTTTATTTAGTTACAACTGTAGCACAAACATTTCCATAATTTCTTAAATATACATTTATTGTCATTGTATGTACACAGATGAGTATGTGTTACTATATGTAACCATTCCAGATCCAGATGTTGGTTGTGTATCTTAAAAGATACTTGCACTTTTTTTTAAGATTTTTAGGAAATTGTTTTTCTCGGGTCCTGAGGGTTAAAAGGAGACTGAGTCTTTGTCTCTGGGAAGCATTATATTCTTGCTTTATTATCCTAAAGCCAGTCGCTCTTTACCCATTACAGTATTAGGCATCCCTGCTTACTCCCTTTTTAAAAGAAAAATACACTGAAGCCCAGGTACATTCATGCCTGTCATGCCAGTACACTGGAGGTGGAGACAGAAGGGTTGCAAGCTTAAGTTCAGCCTGGGATGCATAGTGAAGTCCTGTTTCAAAACAACCCTAAACCTGTTGAACCCTGACCTGCATGCTGAATCATTGCTGCTTCTTACCTGGAACTCATTCCAAACTCTCTCAGCTCTGAAATTCTAACTTTAGTAAAATTCTCCTAGGGCATTGAACCTCTTACTATTTTAACAATTTTGGCAAGTTCTTTTCAACATATTATTTATTCGTGTAAAAATTGAGACCATTTTGGGGCTGGAGAGATGGCTCAGCAGTTAAGAGTACTGTCTGTGCTTCCAAAGGACCCAGGTTCAAATTCCAGCACCCACATGGCAGTTTACAGCTGTCTGTAATGCCTGGGCTTGGTGGCACATGCCTGTAATCCCAGACCTTGGGAGGCAGAGGGAGGAGGATCTCTGTGAGTTCAAGACCAGCCTGGTCTACAGAGTGAATTCCAGGACAGCCCAGGATACACAGAGAAACCCTGTCTCAAAAAAACCTTTAAAAAAAATTGAAGCCATTTTACACATGCAGGCAACTCGATCTGTTGAAGAATCTCCTGGTGAAGTTGAATAGAGGTGGACTATAAATAAAAATAAATAAATAACCAGTAAACTTGCTGAGGCCTCAAAGGGTCGCATGCCTTTCATAATATTCACATTTCTATCTTCCTTCCCAGTAGTGCCAGCAGCTACCTCAGAATCCCTAGTAATAGGATAGGATGATAGTAACAGGATTGCCCTTGGGGTTGTGACCAGAAATGTGGGACTAGGCTGGGACTGATGCCTGTGGCAGCAAAGCAGACTGCTGTGGGCTACGCCAGTTGTTCTCACAGAGCTTAGATGGACACTTGGAGTGTGTCATTGGGTCTTAGTGACTAGGAAGTGTGTACACTGGCAGCTCCAGGGTGATGTAACTGTGGTGTGTATTTTAGATGTACGGGTTATGAGGACTGCCGCTGAAACATCTATAACAAGGGAAGATTTAGAGAAGACTATAGAAATCATCCTCACCGAGACAGAAACCCTGAGACTGTTTAACCAGCCAACAGTCATGTTCTCAGTAGAATCTGAAGAAGCTGAGAAAATTACGTATGTATGCTTCAGTTGTCACTTCTGTGTGAACTCGGATGCCGAATTAGGAGTTCTTGTTCTTTTGAAGAGCCTGTGGAAATTTCTAGAAATGTGCCCTTGAAATTATATACATATCCTGTGATTATATATGTGTAGTGTTTATATCACAGGACATTTTTGTATAGAAAAAGCCCTAATCTTTGGCATAGCCTGTTTAATCATGTGAACTTCTGAAGAAGAAAGGGCACTAGTTAGCAGGTACGAAGTTACAGTGGGCAAGACCACTTCCTGTTGTCCAGTCACAGCAGTATGACCATAGTTAAGGCATGTTGCAAACTAGCTAGAAGAGGATTTGGGTCTTACCACAAAGAATAAATGTTTGGGGTAGAGGATATGTTCCTTCCTATGATTTAATGAAAACAATATATGCACATATCCAAAGCATGGGGGCCTACATTAGAATCCCAAGTGCCCATGTAAGACAACTGTGTGGTTGGTGTGGGAGGGGGTGGAGACAGGAGAATTGCTGGGATTTGTGGCTCCTGGCCCAACTCCAGGTTCAGTGAGACTTTATCTCAAAGGATTAAATGAGTTATAACAGGACACCTGACTTTATCCTCTGGCCTCCATGTGCAGGCACTCACACAGATGTGCAAACACCACACATACATTTAAATAACTGACACACATACAACAATAATAAATACATTTAAAAGAGATTCTCTCACATTATTTGATAAAATTATACCAGATCAATAAAGAGACAAGTCATTATTAAAGGACAAACAACATATCCTAAATTCAGACTTTAGGGATGTTAGAGATACGACATAATTGAATATGAAATAATTGTGAAATGTTTCAGCACATAAGATAGTTAAGACATTTACATTAAGAAGCTCAAAATGACAAATTTGGATAAGAACTTTATGCAATTGTTAAAAAACAAACATCAGCTTAAACATAACTGTAAAGATTAAAATGACTGTAAAAATACGTCTGAATGATTACACAAAATGAAAGGTAAAAAGAAAATGGATTATAAAAATGATCTAACATGTCAGTGTTTCAGACATGGAGAACACAATAGAAATCACCAAGGATTGTTGGGGGGGGGGGGGGGGGGGCAGGGCTTTCCTGAGCTATGGGCAGGCTCACTTGCACAGAAGTAAAAATGAAAGCAAAAGAAATGTCCTCAGTGCTTTGTTCTGACACTTCTGAATACCAAATATAACGAGAAGAGGGGCTTAGAGGGGGGTTTAGATGTATTTTTATTTGTGTGTGTGTGTGTGTGTGTTAGAAGGGGGGAGGGTTCTGTCGTGTGTATGTTGGTGCTACGAGAGGCCAAAAGAACACATTACTTGTCCTCAAGTTGGAGTGGCAAGTGGTTCTGAGCTTCTCAATATGGATGCTGGGAGCCAAACTTGGGGTCCTCTGGAAGAACAGCAAATGCTCTTAAACACTAAGCCATCTCTACACCCTGAAAAAAGTTTTTTGGTTTTTTTTGGTTTTTTGTTTGTTTGTTTTTTTAAGTAGAAGAAAATATAGGAAAAGATACAGAAAAGGAGACAGAATTTTTAGGGAAAGATCACTTTATAATGAAAGGGAGGTATGATAATTTTAAATTAAAACTTTGAAGTAGAATTTCACTAAATTCTTTGATTACACTGAAATGAAAAATTAGTAAGTCCCAACACATACAGTGGGAGATTGGAAAACATTTCCTAGATTAATGTATTTAAAATGTGAGTTTACAAAACTTAAAACTAACCAGTTGTGAAAATAACATGCACACAGTCTGCAAAAGTAGTACTTTGAAAGAATTTGTAGCTTTGGATGTCCCTATTAAAGTTTGTAAATTATCTAAACAGTGCTAGCATATTATTGGTGAACACTCAAGGTAGTATGGACATTGGGAAGCATGAAACAGTCCTTTGGTGGTAGCATAATGAAATCTTTCCCTAAGGATTGTTTCATGCTCACTTCATATTTTATTACACTCTGTGCTAATAAAAGCATTTTGAGGACAATGGGTAATATACAAATATGATGATGTATGCTCATAATTTTTATTAATTAGTTACATTTTGTTTCTTTACAGACAGAAAAATAAGAATTATGAAATCCTTTGTAGAAATAGATTAGGCAATGATTTATATGTAGAAAGAATGATGCAAACATTTAATGGAGCACCAAAGACTAAAGAGGTTCAGTGTGACAAAATCATAATGGAAGACAAAGGTAATTTGTTTTAGTCTTGTTGGCAAACTGTTATATTTAAATATATGTTCCTTGAGTCTCTCAGTCAAGACATGTTAAGCTATCTGAATAAAAATGAAAATTGATTTTTCCAGATCTCAATACTAGTTGCTGTAATTTATAACCTTCAGAATTTGACGAGTTAACAAGAAATAGTGCTATAGAGTATTTTAGTAACACAAAATCCAGTTTGATTTGTATTCACCTTATATCAGAACTCTGTACTCTTCAACTATTTTTCAAAATTATAGAAAATTAGTTTATGATATAGTTTACTACTACAATGAATATTTTGTATATACCACACAATATATACATTTTTCCATAGTAATGGGCTTGGTGCTCACCATAACTCTGTAAAGTGGGTTTGATTATTATTTTCCATTTCATAGATGAGGAGAACAGCCATAGTGAAAAATAACCCTAAGTTGTTTTTGTCTTAGAACCTGTGTTTTTTTTTTTTTTGCTGTTTTTTTTTAATTTTTATTTTGTGGATTTCACATCATGCACCCTGTTCCCTCACATCTCCCACCTCCCCACCAGATCCACCCTCCACCCTTGCAGTCTGTCCCAGCATAAAAATATAACAGCTCATTTTGGAAGCTTCAGTGTATCTCAGTATGTCCCACAATATTCCCTTTGTCCACACATTCTGCTTGTATATAAATGTTCATTATAATGACTCATCGGTCTGGTATGATGCCCCTGGTTTCCACTATTCCATCAGTACGGAACTCTGCTCAGATATGCCGTAACTGTTCGTTTCTTGGAGATCCTGCAGTCCTGGGTTGTGGAACTGACTTCTTGCACTCCAGCAGTTCATCCATGTGATGGATGTTGGGATGGGCCAACTCAAAGCGCTGGATCTGGACCTGCAAGCCCCACTTGCATAGCCAGTTCTACTATGGAAAGGTTCAGCCACTGTTCTCCCGAGTGCTGCAGCATGTGAGGAGCAGGGACATCTCTCCCGGTCTTGTGACCCCTTCTGGGCCAGATCTCTTTTGGCAAATGGTGGTGAGGGCAAAAGGGGGAGGGGGGCATCTCTCTCTAGCCAACACCACCACACAGCAGACTAAAGGCAGGGCTGGCTCTGCCACACTCACTCCTTCAGGGCTGGCTCACCTATAACCCCCATATCCAGGACCAGCTGTAGTGTGCTACCAAGGCAAGGTGCAGGGCCTGTTCTCCTGAGTACTGCAGCATGTAAAGGGCAGGGACAACTCTCCTGCTCTTGTGACCCCACCTGGGCCAGATCTCCTGTCTGCCAATGGTGGTGAGGGCAAAAGGCGGGGGGGTGCATTTCTCCCTAGCCAACACCACCACATAGCAGACAGAAGGCAGGGCTGGCTTTCCCAAACTCACTCCCTCAAGGGTTGACTTCCCTCCACATCCTCCACATCCAGGGCCAGGCAGAGTTCTTCTAGTTTCTGATTTATTTCCTGTTTTGGAAGCCCATCTGGTGATTGCCTGGTACTGGTCTGGTAGTCATCTCAGGCTACCCCATGGTGCCAAAATGGTGTTGGTATCCATCTTGCTTTTTTTTTAATCTAGGAATGTTAGGCTACGATTCATTCAGATGTTCATAGGTCAGAACACTGAATGTAGATAATAGCCTCTCTCTCTCTGCCACCTACTGATGCACATGTGACATAGCAGTCACATCTGCAATGCCTTTAGGGGCAGAAAGAACTTTTGTTCTTAAGCACTACACTTACTGCCTCTCAATGTTTACAGATTAGCATCTCTAAGGATACTTCATAAGCAAAGGCCTGTGATGTTTGCAAAGGAATAAGTAGAAAGATCATATATTGTCTTGATTGCAGTTATTATTGAACATAGACAGCAAGATCTAGCTTTCTAAGATTAAAATATACAAATCTCTAGTAAAAAGAAATATAGCCTTTTTTTTTTTTTTTTAGTATAAGAGCATTTGTGTGTGTTGGAAGTGGGAATACTTGTTGCTCACCCGATACTCCATTTTATGTGAAAGAACAAGAATAAATGCCCTCATCTCTTTTTAGTCTTTCTCTCATTCCTACCTCGAAGCAGAGGTGTGCCTTGCCTGATTGGTACATTTGGGAGCACAAATGTGAGGGAACCCTTATATCCTGCCGTTTTTCCTTCCCTGGAAGGAAAAGGAGAGGGATCAAGAGTTCAAGGTCATCCTCTGTTGGGTGGCAAGTTCAAGGCCAACCTGAGATACATGAGGACTTGTCTTTAGAAAATAAAAAGCATAAGAACAGAAATGAGAATATGCACTATAGTTTGCAACAGAACATTTGGGAAAGAAAATGGGATAATAATCCTTAATGATAGATGATTTTAAAAGATCCAGTCTGTGGAATAGAAAGAAAGAGAAGTAAAAATTAAATGGAGACTCATGAGATAAGAAGCGTACATGTGTGGATGGATGTAATGAGACAATCAGGAAGGGCACAAGGAATAGTTGAACTCTTAATAAGCCAAATCTTCCTAAAATTGGTAAGTGTCTGATCTGAGAAAAATAACCACAAAAAGAGATCCACACAAAGGCACAAATGTACAATCATAAGACCAAGTGAGAATCTTGAAAGTAGCAGTAGAAAAGTGCTTCCTTACACACTTGGTCTAAGGGTTAGCACTCATTTGCATTGGAAACTAGGGAGGGCAGATGCTAGCATTTAAAGTGCTGAAGCCAAAAAGTACTGTCAGATAAGAATGCCAAATCCTTTAGAGACAGAGGAACAAGGTACTTCTGGGTAACAAAAGCTAAGAGAATTTATTGGTAGCAGAATTGCTTTACACAAATGCTGAAGGGAATCCTTCATGTAGAAACAGGAGGATAGTAGACAGGAACCTTAAGCCATGTGGGGGGGAAATGGATAGCAGTAAAAATGATATGTGGGCAAATGCCGAAACCAGGAACTTTGGTTGCTATTGCCTGTTTTTCCAGAACAGTTTAAAAGAGATGCACAGGTGCTGGAGGGGTGTCTCAGTGGTCAAGAGCACTGGATGCTCTTCCATAGGATTTGGGTTCAGTTGGCAGCACCCACACAGTGGTGCACAACCATCTGTAATGTCAGCAACAGTGGATCCAGTGCCCTCCATTGGCCTTTGTCGGCACTTGAATGCATGTGGTACACGTTGTTACATGCAGACAAAACCCTCATGCACATAATATAAAAATAAATATTAAAAAAACATTTTAAAGAGATGTACAAAGCAATAATTAGGTTGTTAGTGGGCTTATAATATGTAAAGAACATAATTTAAAAAACAAAGTAGTAGGAGAAAATTGTATGAAAAGTTTTAATATGCTATTGAAGAAAAATGTTATTAATTAACAATAGCTTTAATTTTCAAAATTTTGTTGTAATCCATAAATGGTATCCACACAAAAAAGAAACAAAACCCCTAAAAGTTAAAGTAAAATAAGAATGGAATAAAAATGAAATACTACCAAAAAATCAATTAAGCACAGAACAGTAACTGAGGAGTTGAGAAACAAGGTAGAGAAAATACAAATATCAAGATTAAAAAAAAAAAAACAATTCCACATTAGTAATTATTTTTTATAAGTTAATAATGCTGCACAATTAAAAGATAGAGATTGGCTGAATAGATTAAAAGCAAACAGGATGGTTCAAATATGTGCTCTCTGTACGAGACTTGATGGAATGGAAATTGAGAGTCCTCACTAAAAGAAACTCTTGACGGCTATACTAGTCAAAAGAGGACTTACAGAAATTGCCATAAGTAACAAAGAACAGTGTATATTGCTCAGTGGCCCCACCCATAAGGAAAATACTACAGTTATGACCATATGATCAGAGTTCTAAATAAGCAGCACAAATGGAGGAGACAATTAGTCCCACAATAATGGCTTTGTTCGCCTCTTCCAATAATGGGCAGAATAACAAGATGTGTTTGTAAACCAAGTAGAGCCTTGGCTGTAGTTCAGTGGTAGAGTCTTGCAAAGCACGTGTGAGGACCACACATCACCTCTACAAAACATTAGAAACCAACATAACAAAAATGTGCATAGTATTCTATCCCAAATGAGAGATTAATGAATAGTTTTTGAACAATGAAAACACAATGTACCAAAATGCACGGAATGGTTCAAAGCAATGCTTGGGGAGGAATAAATAGCTAGGCAAATCAGAAAGAAGAAAGAATTCCAATGAGTAAGCTAATTTCACACCTCAGGGGACTGAAGGAGCCTAAATCCAACCCTAGCAGGAGAGACACTATAGAATGAGCAAACTAGAAAAAAAGTGAACTAAATAAAGAACCAGAAACTGGTACATTGGAAACATGAATGAAATTGGCCAACTTGATAAAACAAGAGACTTGCTTACAAACATCCAGGTGTGGTGTGACTGTGACCCTCAAACAACACTGATAGACTATTGAAAACTATTGTATGCCAGTAGATCCTCAAACATCTCTCTGATAGACTGCTGTAAACTGTGGTATGCCAGCATATCAGATAGCAGAATGAAATGGAGGAATCTCTATACGTATACAAGTGGCCCAATCTGGCTCAAGGATAAATAGAAAATCTGAATAGATCCACAATAAGTAAAGATATCACAATCCTAAACCTCCCATCAGGGAGAACACCAGGACTGAAGGGTTTCTCAGATGAATTCTAACAGTTACTTATAAAAGACTTAATACCATTCTCTATCCTCCCTTCAAAAATAAACTCTGCAAAATTGAAGAGAATATATTATACTTATGAGAATCTCTCTGATACAAAGCTAGATAAATACATCATCATAAAGTAAACTAGACCAGTATTCCTTATGATTATGAACATAAAAATTTTTCCATACTATTAACAAGCTCAATCCAGCTCTGTGTGGAGTGTATATTGTAATCAAGTGACATTAACCCAGTGGATGAATGATAATTCAACATGTTATCAGTCAGTGTAATATACCATGCTAACAGACCCACTACACTCACTACCAGAATTCTGCTATGTGACTTTTTTTTTTTTAACTTGAAAAAGAGTCTAGCTTGCTATGTAGCCCAGGCTGTTCTTGAATTGGTTGTGTAGCCGAAGGTGGCCTCAAGCTCGGTGTATAGCACAGGATGGCTTCTATCTCAATCCTCCTGCCTCTGCCTGCTGAGGGCTGGG
Organism: Lophiomys imhausi; assembly: GCA_907164525.1. Taxonomy (NCBI): domain Eukaryota; kingdom Metazoa; phylum Chordata; class Mammalia; order Rodentia; family Muridae; genus Lophiomys; species Lophiomys imhausi. The sequence goes on along the minus strand of CAJQZJ010005020.1, from coordinate 1,216,677 downwards.
AATGTAGGTGTGCACCAGCAATTCCATCTACCTTTTCCGTTCTTAATGTAATTCTTGAGCCTCTCTATAGTATGTTGTCTTGGGTAATTTGAGGATGCTGTGAATGATCCCTTCATCACATTACAGCAAACTGACTCCTCATTTTGTGCAAACCTTGTGCAAACAGAGGAACTTCAGCCAGCTTTACACTTTGTGGCCTCTTTTCCATGGAAAAAGAATGGACTCATTTGGAAGGAAAGGTTAGGAGAAGGAATTAGTGCTTAGGCACTTCTGGGTATGTTGCTAGATCTGCTCAGTTTTAGAAAGCCTCCATTCTGACCTCACCCCTATAGAAAACAGAGGCCTCTGCCTTCTAGATGCACCAGTAACACACATGCATTGTATGCCCTCAGAAGGGAAGAATTAGCAAGCCCATTTGTCCACAGATTTAAGACTGCATTTTTCAATCAACTTTATTGATAGTCAGAATAATATTTTGATCTCATTTCTCTCATTCCTACATCTCTTTTACTATTTTATTTAAAATGAGACATGCTTTTTTTGATCCACGAAATCATACAATTTCTAAATTATATAATATAAATAATGCCTTAGTCAATTAAAAAAAATCTTTAATTGTGGATTATGTCCTAGCAGAAGATTTGGTAATATGTATGCACTCACATAATGTTAGCAAAGAATGAAGTCCGTGTAGTCACAATCAGGATAAAAACTAGAACAGTCCTATTTGCTTAGATACCCTCAAATCATAACCCATTTCTACTGCACATCTACTAGGCCGAGGAATACTGAAGTTAGGGGGAATGTAATTTAAAATATTATTTTCTAAAAGCAGTTAAGTGTTTCTAAATAGCTTATAAAATTGGTAAGGCATGGTCATTACCTGTTACTGTATATTTAGCATGATGCTAGAGCTTATACATTTTCTTTTGCAACAGCTACGTTGAAGTATAATGGATATACAAAAATTGAACATATGGGCTGGGGAGATAGCTCACTTGAGAAAGTACCTTGCATACACAAAGACCTGAGTTCGATCCTTGCAGCCCATGTATAAATTCCAAGCATGGTAGTAGCATTCTTGTGAACCCAGCAGAGACAGAAGGGTTCCTGGGGCTGACTCAGGCTAGTCTTACTGGTGAATTCTAGGTGCATAAAAGGACATTTCTTAAAGGAGCTAGACATTGTTCTTTAGGACATCTGAATTTGTCCTCTATTGTTTACATTTGCCCACACACACTTAACATGTGCACACATATACATACACATCAGAAACAACCCACATTTGGCATGACGATTCTAACACTGGCAAGGTGAAGGTAAGAGGACAGAGAAATCAAAAGTTACCTTTGTACCCATAGCTCATTTGAGGCCCTCCTAGGCTACATGAGACCCTACCTTAAAAACAAAACAAAGTTCTGAACGTATTTATTTGATATATAAAACTTTGTGGGTTAAATTTAGGCAAGTGGTCAAATGTGATGATGGCTCAAACTAAAATTAGCAGTCAGGGTCAATTACTAGTCACCATGTAACTCCATATTCCTATGCTGAACCTATAAAATTCAGTTAAATGGTCAAAAAAGACAGATAATTCAATATTCAGAGATTATATATGTATATCCTTTTCAATTTGTCAAAATATATCAAGATTTTATTCTGTGCATGATTTTGTAAAAGCTACTAAGGTAAGTTATTATCTATGTTATTGTGACATTTAATTTTCTTATTCATTAGATACCAAAGAACCACCTTCTACTCCTCCTCCTCTCCCTCCTCTTCCTTTCTACCTTCTTCCTCCCCATCCTCCTCCTTTTCCCCTTCCTTCCCCCTTCCTCCTCCTCCTCACCCTCCTCTTCCTTTCTACCTTCCTCCTCCCTGTCCTCCTTTTCCCCCCTCCTTCCCCCTTCCTCCTCCTCCTCCCCCTCCTCTCCTTCTAATTTTCTACCTTCCTCCTTCCCATCTTCCTCCTTTTCCCCCTCCTGCCCCCTTCCTCCTCTTCCTCTCCCTCCTCCTCCTCTTCCTTTCTACCTTCCTCCTCCCCATCCTCCTCCCTTTCCCCCTCCTTCCCCCTTCCTCCCCTTCCTCCTCCTCGCCCTCCTCTTCCTTTCTACCTTCCTCCTCCCCATCCTCCTCCTTTTC
>CAJQZJ010005020.1:1204460-1214525 GCA_907164525.1 Lophiomys imhausi | reverse complement strand
TTCCTCCTCCCCATCCTCCTCCTTTTCCCCCTCATTCCCCTTCCTCCCCTTCCTCCTCCTTCTCCTCTCCCTCCTTTTCCTTTCTACCTTCCTCCTCCTTTTCCCCCTCCTTCCCCCTTCCTCCTCCCCCTCCTCCTCTCCCTTCTCTTCCTTTCTACCTTCCTCCTCCTTTTCCCCCTCCTTTTTGCTGAGAATCTTGGTTTTATATTGTGTGGTTTAATAAGGAAGTGACTAGTAGGCCCAGATTCCATTTCTATTTCTAAGGGAACAGTTCTTTATTAAAACACCATTCTTAAAAACAAAACAAAAACATCTTTGACTAAAAGTTTAGTAGGGCCATCAGTAGCTTTTGAGTGTTTTATTTGAAGATCAATGGCATCTCCAGTTTATATTGGTCACTATCGTTATAGTTGATGATTTGAATACATTTAATTAAAGTTTTTGATTATCATTGTCCCAACAGGTACAATGTTTTTACCTAAATAGTCATGTAGGAACTTTACTGAGTAAAAAGTAGATGCTTCCCACAGCAGATATGTAAACCATAAGATGCTGTGTATTACCCACTAGCAAAAATATGACCTGGGCATTGTCTAAGGCCGTATCACATGATAGCCCTGCAATAACATTCTTTCCCAGCCTGGGTAAGAAGTAGGGAAGCACAGAGGTAGAGTGAGGGTAACCTAGGACTGTCCCTAAAACAGGAAGGCATTTCTAGAGGCGAATAGTGAAGTGACTCAGGGTCTCCTGAGGTGTCCTCATGAAATATCTCTTCGTTATTATTCTGCCTATGCTGTTTTTAATAGAAAATAATTTTAGATTTTTCTACCACCAGTTACATACAGAGCTATAATAAAGTTTGCTTTAACATCCTTTTGCCTTTTTCCTCTGTTTAGGCATAATGGCCACTGCCTGGGATTTGTATGATTCTTTCAACGTTGCAGAGGCTTTGTTATCAGCAAAACAATCTGCGCATGGAAGTAGTAAAGCAAGTTTAGCTACTAAAGACCGGGAGCCAAAACTACGAGGAAAGTCCCATGGGCAACAGTCGGGCTGCATTCATTCCAGGGTTGGCAGACTGTCTTCATGTGGCATTTTACATTCTTCTGCAGCAGTTAGGAAGTTTTCTTAGCCACGGAACATGAAAAGTACAACTTTTCTCAGGGACCCTGTGTTAACATTCATAGTGTCCTGGATTCTGAATGTGAAATTAGGGTTTCTGTTTGTTTGTTTGTTTGTTTGTTTGTTTTTCTGGGATGCTTGTCAGGACTTCGCTGTTGTTTGAGACAAGGCCAGGAACTTGCTAATTGTACCAGGCTGGCCTGGAATTCAGAGATCCTCCTACTTAGACCCTGAGTGCTGAGATTAAAGGTACTCACAACCACATTGGGCCTCATTTTCTAGTTTCTCTCTGGTGCATCTTTGCTTTCTCTCTCTAATTTGTTTCCCATGTGTATGTATGTGTGCATGTTTCTGTGTTGTGTGAGTGTGAAAGTTTATGTGTGAGTGGAGGTCAGAGGGCAAACGTGGATGTGTGTCCTCACCTTCCACCTTTTGAGACATATTGTTTGCTGCTGGGTGCTTCAGGCTAGCTGCCTTTAAATTTGCATTATTTGGAACACTAAGTCTTCCATTATTTGTTTTCTGGTTTTGTTTCATTTTTTGTTTTTATTATTTTTTACCTCCTCCTTGCTAGTTACTCCTTTTTTAGTTACCTTTTAACTTAGGTATGTGTGTATCTGTTCTTCAGCTTATCTTTTTATATCTGTTCAGTTAGTTGTTTGTCTGTCTGTATATCACGTTATATACACATAACACCCCAAAGCTCACTGATGTCAACATATTACCAGTTCAAGTAAAACTTACCTCCCCTCTCTTTCAACTTTCATTTTTGGTGGTGGTTTGGGTTTTTTGAGGCAAGATCTTGCTGTGTACACTGGCTTGTCCTGAACTTAAGAGGTATGCTAGGCTGGCCTGGAACTTGCTGTTCCTTCCTGCCTCTGTCCCCTGAGTCCTGGGATTATAGGCATGAACTACCATGCCTAGCACTCCCACCTTTGTTTATAATGTTTGCTTTGTATATCTCTTCTAGATATTAAGGACATTTAGATATTTAGAACTGTAACTCTTCAATCATAAATAGAAGAAATAAAGTATGGTCGCTTTACACGCTTTAATTTTATTTGTGTACATACAAGTGTTGTGTATGCTCAGGTGTGCATGTAAATGCTCCTATACATGAAGAGGTCAAAGGACAACTGAAGTGCTTTAGGACATTCTTCACATGTTCTCTATCTTTTGGTTTTTTTGAGACAGTTTCTTACTGGTCTTGAACTCAAAAATTTGGCTAGACTGGCATGCCAGTAAGCTCCAGGGATGCATCTGTCCTCAATTAGGAATGAGAACCACTAGCTGCATGCTTCTGCTTCCTTTAGATAAGGTCTCACTGTGTGACCCTGACTGGCCTGAAACTTACTATATAGACCAGGCTGGCCTCAGAGACCTTCCAGCTTCTGTCTTTGAGCACAATGATTCAAGGTAAGACCTACCAAGCCCTGCCTGTCCCCAGCTTTTCCACATTGAGCCCAAGTCCTCAAGCTTGCACAGCGAGTGCTTTACTAACGCAGCCCTCATTTCCTCCTAATTTCTACTGGATATTTTCACGACAGACTTCTGGGTGAACAGTTCTTTTCATCCAGCATTTGGAGAACATGTAGAAATTCTCGTAGAATCTCTTGCTTGTTAATGAGAAGTGTGTTGATATTCAAATAATTTTCTTCCTATAAATATCTATCATCTCCCCTTCACTGCTTTCAATATTTCTTTTTATCTTCCTGGTTATAGATAGATATATAGAGAATAGATAGATAGATAGATAGATAGATAGATAGATAGATAGATAGATAGATAGATGGATAGATAGATACAGATATTCTGTTTTCAGTAGTATATATATGATAAGTCTTTCGTGGGTATCTTTAGGTTTCCTCTTCAAAGCTTATTCAGTCTCTTCAGCCTGTTTTTGTTCTTTGCTACGTGCAGTGTATTTTCAACTATGTTTCCAGACACTTTTCCAGTGACAGTCTCTTTTCCCTGAGATGCTAATCTCCCAAGTGTCCCAGGCTCTCTCTCTTATTTTTATTCAGAGTATATTTTCTGTGCTGAGAGTGCTGGAGGAGGCCTGAAGAGGACGTCAGACACCTCCAGATAGTCACATTGAACCATCTCTCCACTTGTCTTTTAAGTTAGTTTGTTATTGTTTCGTTTTTATCAGTCAGATGTGGTGGTGCGCGTCTTTAATCCCACCACTCAGAGGCAGTCAGATCTTTGTGAGTTCAAGGCCAGGCCGGTCTACATAATGAGTTTTTGGACAGTCAGAGTCACAAATAAAAATGAATAAACAAACAAAAAACCTAGGTTGTGTTTTATTATTCTTTCCTTGAGTACACTGATACTTCTTTCTTTTTCCTTTTTATTTTGTCATTTAACCCATTAATTAAAATTTTAAATTTTGAGTAATTCAATTCCATAAGTTTTTTTTTCATTTAAGTGGTCTATTCCTTTGATAGTGTTTTTTATTTTTTCCAAGGATGTTCATAAACACTGGGAAAGTATTTTTATGATGACTTCTGTAATTCTTTGTTAGATAATTCTACTGTCTCTCTCATCTTAGTGTTTGTGTCTGCTGATTATCATCTTTTCTATTTGAGATTTTCTTTGTTCTTGGTACAGGGAGTGACTTGCAATTGAAATCTAGATGTAAAGCTTCCATTTTTCTAGGCTTTGATAAAAGTGCGTATGTTGGGGAGTGGGAGTCATTGTCCTAAGACCACCAGTCAGTATGTAGAAGCCCAGAGCTTTTGAGTCAGGGCCTCACTGTATAGCCCAGGTACCCTGGACCCACTTCCTCAGCTGCCTGAGTGTTGGGATGATAAGCATATACCAGCAGACACAGCAGATGACCAGGGTTTTACCTGACGTTCTGTGGCACCTGAGGGACATGACTGCTGAACTATGCGAGGTGCTCCAGCTTCCTTCGTCCTTTCGTGGCTAGAGTGGATAGCATTGCCTCATTACCTAGTCAACCACATATGGTGCCACTGACTGCACAGAGTAGAGGTTGTTGTAATTATTGCTGGGCAGTCAAAAGTCCCGATCCCTGGACTCTTGTCAGCTTCAGTGGAGAGAAGGCAAAGCCTGAATGCCTGCTGTCTGAGAATTCCCAGGCTCCCCAACTGTTATGTGTGGCGTTCTCATGTGTGGTAGAGGTGAATGTGCTGGTCCTCAACCCTAGCTTCTCTGAAACCACAAATGTTGCCAAGGCCTCATGGTGAATGTCGAAGCCAGGCTCTTAGCTGGCCTATATGCTTCCCCGCAGTTCTACAGCAGCTGCTGCAGTCTTCTGGCTGTCCTCTAACAGCGTTGTTAAAGCTGCCTCTTGGCCCTCTAAACAGAACAGGCAGGCCTCTTGTGCACATCTCTCTTTGTGTTCAGTGTGTTGCAAATTACTGGCTTTGTTTGCCGTGTCTTGAACATACGAATCACCACTGTGTCATTCCTTGGGTTCCAAGGACCATGAATAGTCTGACTTCTCTTCTTCTTTCAAGGACTCTTTCTGTTTGTCTTCTGTATAATTTCCTCTCTCTGTTTTTTTTAAGTTGGATTTAACATAAGGAATAAAGAAAAGCACCATCTTCACAGACAATTTCATACTAGCAATTTGCTAAGTAGTGTAGTAGGGAAGAATAGTGGTGTCTGTATTAGTCAAAGTTCCAGAAAAGATAGAGCTGTGTATTAGTTATGTTTCCATTGCTATGATTAAACACCATAACCAAGACAGTTTATAAAGGAAAGCATTTGATTGGGCTTATGATTTGAGAGGGTTAAGAGTCCATGATGTCAGAGCAAAGGCATTGTAGTAGGAACAGCTGGGAGTTCACATCTTGATCCACAAGCAGGAGACAGAGAGAGAGGGAGAGAGGAGAGAACACACTGGGAATAGTACCATTCTTTTGAAACCTCAAAGCCCATGCCCAGTGATACACCTTCTCCAACAAGGCCACACCTCACACCTTTCCAAAAAGTTCCATTAACTGGAGACCAAATATTCAAACATGAACTCATTGGGACTGTTCTCATTTAAACCACAATACAGATATAGATATAGATAGAATTTTATTATATTGGCTTAAAGGATGTGGACCAGGTGGTCTATGAATAGCTGTCCATACTGGAGAGGCTAAGACTGCATTAGTTGGTCAGTATGAGGCTGGATATCTCAACTGTTCTAATCCAGTGCAGGACCCATGGTGGATTCCTGGTGATCTTTAGTTAGCATTGGAATCACATAGAAGTTGATTCTAATCATGAAAGAATGTCACAGCAATAGGGTAGAAGAACATGCTAGCAGGAATGAGGGCAAGTAGGCAAAAAAGCAAAGTTTCCTCCTTTTATGTCCTTTTATCTGGGCTGCCACCAGAAGGTGCCACCTGCATTTAGGGTGGGTCTTTCTGCCTCAGATAGTCTGAGGAACTCTCTCACAGGAATGCCTAACTGTTTATGTTTTAGCTGATTCCAGATTCAGTCCATTTGACAGCCAAGATTAGTCATCACTGCCCTCCCCGAAGTTGATACATATTCCCCCAAATCTGTGAATATATTACATTACAAAGGAGGAAAGATTTTTTTGACATGATTACAGATTTATCTTCAAGTTGGAAGATGATCCAGGATAATCTTGTTGCCCAGTCTAAACACATGATACTTGAAGGACCAGAACTTTACTCAACTGTCCTTCGAGAGCACAGTGTAATGACAGAAGATCTGAGAGGTGCAATGTTACTGTCCTTGAGGAAGGATTAAGCAGAGGTTTAGGGCAACTCTTAAAAAAGTAAAGAAGCCAGGAAAACACATTCTCCAGAGCCTCTGAAAAAGAATATTGCCTCATCGGCTTGTTTTTAGTTCAATGACACAAGTAACATCCTCTAATAAACAGAAGTTCAGGATAATCAAATTGGATTATTTAAGCCATGTGGTTTTTATAGAAGCAACAAAACTTATAGAAGGTAAGTACAGTACTCTCTCTCACACACCTCATTCTCTCTCTCTCACACACACACACCTCATTCTCTCTCTCTCTCACACACCTCATTCTCTCTCTCTCTCTCACACACCTCATTCTCTCTCTCTCTCTCACACACCTCATTCTCTCTCACACACACTAGTCAAGTGAGACCTTGCTGAAGATTAATAATAATTTAATTTCAATGTGAATAGTAAAGTACAGAGAATTCCTGCTGTGTTTTGAATGTTCTTCCCAAAGTTCATCTGCTGAAAATGTAATCTAGAAATTTATATGTTCATGGTATCTGCAAGTGAGCATTGGGGAAGTAATTGGAGTGAGGTGGCATTGAGGGAATAGGGCCCCCATTTCAGGTTACTGCTTTTATAAGAAAATGCAACTGAGCTTTCATGCCTCGCATTTCTGTCCATTGTGTAGTGCACAGCCATAAGCTGCTCACCAGCTCTAGTTTCTTGGCTTTCACAGTGCCAGTCTTTGAACTGTAAGAAATACATTTCGTGTCTTTATGTCCAATAGCAGTGATTTTATTTTTGGTCCATGTACACAAATGTTCAAGGACATGGGTGTGTGTATTCACGAGTGCACATGGACATGTGTACGCATATGTGTTGAACTCGGAGGCTCTCTGGGATCATTGCTCCTCAGACAATGTCCATCTTGTCTTTTGAGACAGTCTTTCACTAGGCCCTGGGGCCAAACCACTAAGGCTGGCTGGCCCGTGAGTCTCCCCAGTGCTGGGCCACTCCGGCACCACTTCTTACACAGGGCCTAGGCTTGAACCCCGCATGCTCGAAAGGCAAGTGCTTACCAACTGAGCTGTCTCTCCAGCCCCCTAGGTCGTAGTTTTCTGATAAATTGACAGAAAATGGACTAACATGCGCATATTACCTCAAGATTATTACTGCTTCTCAGAAAAACAATGTATTTTTTCAAACATTCTTCGTAACTTTTTTAAAAATTTCTTTATTTTTGTTTTATGTACATTGGTGTTGCATGTATATATTTTTTGGTGAATAAGAGTTCTACAAGTTATATGTTTGCATTGTGTTTTCACTGTGCATGGAAGAGTCAATCAATGCTATTGAATGTGTTGGAAATGGAAGACAGAAATTATAAAATATAATTTAAATTTTTTTTAATATATTAACCACTTACTACTGCTTGTCTCTTTTGTAAGTGAGTTGTATTTATATTTACAGACAGTGAATCTAGTTCCCTAATGGATATAGAAAATGTAATTCTGGCTAGAGTTCACGAGGATGAAGAAGACCATTCAGAGGCAATATTAAAATCTGAGAAACTTCATCAAGACTTATTTTTCATGGAAAGAGTTTTAATGGAAAATATATTTCAGCCAAAGCTTGCAGCCTACCGCCAACTCCCTGTTTTCAAAGGTATTTTTAAAAATTAATCATGCTTAGACAAACTCAAGCAATTAAACAAATTTAATTGTACTATTAAATATTTCTCAATGTAATTTCCATGCTAGTTACCACTTACTAAAGCATGTGGTTATGTAATTTTAACTACTCAGTAACTACCTCTAAAGCTTGTTAGTAGCACTAGAGTCCACAGTAGGGAATCCACAGAAGGCTGTCATTTAAATTCAAAATCTCAAAAGCATCAATGTCCTTATTTTCTTCTTATTCCTACATCACATTAGGCCTTTGCTTTTTATAGTGTTTCTCATTGTTTGGTCTCTCTCTGCATTGCTGTCAGCTCTTCAGGCTCCTGCTGTTTTAGCCTATTCCCTAATATTAAGGCAGGGACACTCATCCCATTCTCATGGCTATAAATCCCCTGTCATATGTCCACACAATATCTTATTTTTGCAATGTATAAATTTATTTTCAATTTTCTGACTTCCTAAGGCTGGAACCCAGGACCTTGTACATGTACTGCCTCTGAGCCACACTTCCAGTCCCCTAAGTGGTTTTTGTTTTTTGTTTGTTTGTTTGTTTGTTTGTTTTGAGATTAAGTCAACCTTTCTGAACATGAATGGAGTGAAGCCTCTAAAGGTTATGTAATAAGTCATTTGATTTCAGGTTTAATTCTTTCCACTATCTTATCTTGTCTTAGAAGATGTATCCTGAACCTTCCCATTGCTTAGGGTAAGCTATATGTCTCAGAGTGTGTTATTCCAGATATCTGCAGTCTGGCCAGACACTGTCTTTGTATTGTTTGGCAGTGCTCTGGAATTCGGAAACCACTGAAACCTGTTTGGCAGTCCACTCCTTTCCTGATTATCTTTTCCTGTTGTAGTCCCAATTTTCATGAACTCTCCTTGATCCTTAAATCAAAGTTAATCTTCTATGTGTTTACACAAAAGAAATTAGATTATCCTTGTTGTGGTGGCATATGCATTTAATCCCAGCACACGGGAGGCATAGGCAGCAGAATCTCTATGAGTTTGAGGCCAGCCTAGTCTACAAAGCGAGTCCAAGACAGCCAGGGCACTATTTACACAGAGAAACCCTGTCTTGGAAAACAACAACAAAAAAGCCAAAATTAGATTACAAAATAACCTGTGTGGCAAATGGTTATAAACTTTTTGCCAGAAGAAAACAAGTACAATATTTTAAAACTATGTTCCTCTTTCATTTTAGGTTGCTATTTTAAAATTTGTGTCATGTATACTGTTCCATTCAATATCTAAAGAGTTGTATAGTTGTATAGTTGCAATCTAAATTGACATTTACAAAGAGCTAAACTGTTAGTACATTACTTGTTTAATACTTAAAATAATGGAACAAATACTTTAATGAGGTAAGATTTACAGAAAGTGACATGTCTATATTTAAACTGTGATTTTAATATATTTAGAAAATTAAGAAAGTTACGTAGCTAATACCCTGATCACCATAGAAAATATACTTATGAACCATAAAAATTATCTTGTGCTGGTTACACATAAACATTACCCACCCCCTTGGCAGCAGTTGACTTTATCTGTAACTACAAGTTAACTTTTCCAGTTGTGGTACATCATGTAAGTGAATTCTTATAATAAATATTATTTCTTGAGCCAGGGAGATGACTCAACAGGAAAAGGCACTTGCCACCAAGCCTGATGACCTGAGTTTGATTCCCGGGGACACACATGGTAGTGAAAACTGATTCATTCAAGTAATCTGACTCCTATACACATGCCCATGCGCACATATACATACAACACATACATGCGCAACAACCCCCCCACACACAATAAATGTAATAATAAAAAATTAAAGAAACTTGAGTTTAGATTCTTTCATTTAACATTCCTAATGTTCAGATTCAGCTAGATTGGTGTATGTATAAATAGTTAATTTCTTTCTCAGTGTAGTGCTCTAGTGCATGAAAATACCACCATTTATCTACTCACCAGTTGAGGGGATCTGTATTCTTTTCATTTTGAGGTTTCTGATCCAGGCTTTTGGCAGATGTATTTCAGTTTCTTTTGTGAAAATGACTAGTCATTGGGTAGATATGTGTTCAGTTCCATTTCAGGAACTGTGAGATACTTTTCCAAAGAGTTAGCCTTACATTCCCATAAGCACTATGTAAGTGTCCCAGTTACTCCAAATGTTAATTCCTGATACTGGCAATACTTTAAAAAAATGTTGTATTAGGATATATTATGCATAACAGGTTGTATTATATTTTATAAATGTGTATAATATATTTTTATCATATTTACCTCCATTACCCTTTCTTGTCCCACACCCATTAATCACTTTCTTCTTCTCAAATATCAGTTACCTGTTATAAGGAGGAAGGAATCATGAGGTCCCACTCCTTCATGAGGATCTATAGGTAATTAATAGCTGCTAGGGAGGTACAGACATTACCTTCATTAATACAGCCACTGGTAAGCTGACCATACTCCTGTAAATAATCCCTTGCTCATGTAAGCAACTTTAATTAAATTCATTGGTATCCAACACACACACACGCACACACACACACACACACACACACACACACACACACACACACACACA
>CAJQZJ010005020.1:1190428-1201947 GCA_907164525.1 Lophiomys imhausi | reverse complement strand
AATAAATAAATAAATAAATAAATAAATAAATAAATAAATAAATAAATAAAATGTTTTTTTAAAATTCCTCAAATTTGAAAGTAAACAAAATTTCCATATATGTAGAGCAAATACTGTATACATAATAAATAAATAAATAAATAAATAAATAAATAAAATGTTTTTTAAAAATTCCTCAAATTTGAAAGTAAACAAAATTTCCATTACTAGGTAAATGGATAGACTGAGGACAGAGTTGTTCAGTACTGAGTCAACAGTTCGTGGGTAGCTATGGAGGAAGCCTGTAAGTGTATTACTTTGTAAACAAACCTAGTCTAAAAATGGCACAAGCTATGACTGCAACTGTAAGACATCCTCAAAAAGAGGGCACTGTCAATCCATGGCAAGGATGATGTAGCAGCACACAGGAAGCTGAGAGGTGAATGTGCTCTGTTCCCTTTCGCTTTGTTCTTTCTGGCCATTGGGCCCTTGGGATGGTGCCACCCACATTCAAGATGAGCCTAAGTTAAATATCCCTGGAAGTGCCCACGTATGCAGGCCAACAACTGTCTTCTAAGTGCTTTTAATGTCCAGGCAGGTTGTTGACAAAGGTCAACCATTGTAGTAATTATTCTTGTTTGTCAAGTTGACCACATCTGAAATTAACTAAAACACAAGCAGCTGGGTGTACCTGTAGGGCAGTTTTTCCTCATTAAACCTTTTAAAAGTGGGCAGACCTTCTGCTGTCAGCCTCTATAAGGGACATGGAAGGAGGAAGCTTTGCTCTTTGCTCGCTTGCTCTCTCTTATTGGCAAGTAAACTCTTTCACTGGCAATAGAGCTCATTTCCTTGGGATTCTGGCAAATACTGAAGACCAGCTGAGATATACAGCCTCATGGGCTAAACAACTACTGGATTCTTGGGACTTTCTGTTGGTAGTCAGCCATTGTTGGATGAGCTTGAGCCTGTAAACCACTCTAATAAATCCTCTAGAGAACCCTTGACTAATACAACAATCTTCATAACATGAGCAAATAAACACATTTAGCTATTGATAAGGCAAATACTTTTGTGTCTCTCCTCCCATATCCATTGGGTTTAAGAAACAAACAAACTGTACACATTTATTTTCAGTTGTTCTAGGCCCTACAATCACAATTTAGGGGCCTTCAACAACACATCACATTGGTCTACTTCATGGGTGTTGATTGTACCCTATAAGCAAGATGTGAACAAGTGCTGAGGTATTTTTATATCAGAAGGTAAGAATTTAATGTAGAGGGAAAAAAAACCCAGAAGTCTTCTCCCTCAGTTAAATTTTAAGTACCCCATGGGTATAAGATAAATTGTGATATTCTTTGTCTGTCTGTCTCTCTTTCTCTGTGTTATGTGTGAGTAGTGCATGCATGTGAGTTTGTGGTTACCAATGCGCATGTACATGCATAAGGAAGCCAGAACAGCAGGAAATCTGGTGTCTTCCTCTGTTGTTCTCTCCCTTACTCCCTTGAGACTGAGCTAAAAAAAAAAAAAAAAAGGTCCTCTGGCTTTGGCTAGGCTGGGTATCCAGTGGGCTTTAGGATGTTTGTATTTCTGCCCTACAATACTGGGGTTACGAGCATGTGCATCCATATCCAGGTTGTGATGAAGTTGTGTGTGTGTGTGTGTGTGTGTGTGTGTGTGTGTGTTCTGGAGACTCAAATTTAGGTCTTTATGCTTACAGAACAAGAACTCTTACCCACTAAGCTATCTACCCAGCCTTTAGCTGTATCCTTTCTAAGGTAAAGTTGCTGGCCCCATCCCTACAAAAAACAGGCACAAAGCTTGTTTTGTGTTTTCAAAGTAACAGCATTTGACTGTGCTACTCTGGCCCATTCTCTAAGTGATCAGAAAGTCTTGTTATCAGAAGGTTTCAGTAGGTTTGGGTTACCACTTAGGTACCCTGTCATTTTGGTTGTGTGTTCCAGGAGATCTAATGGTATGTAATGTAAGTATCAGTGATAGACAGAGATGCTATTTGGGACCTTTGGCAGGTACCACCCTGTCAGTGCAGAGGGCAATGATATCTCTGTTTGATTTGACTTTAGAAAATGAACCTGAAGAACCCACTCCCACTTTGGAAGAGGTAAAGTCTCAGAAAGCAGAGGAAGAGAGTATTAAGGAGGATGAAGAAGAAACAGAAGTGGAACGAGAACTGGAGATAGCCACCGTGCAGTCAACAATTCCAGCCAATTTGGAGCGGCTCTGGTCTTTCACCTGTGATTTAACTAAAGGCCTCAATGTGAGCAGCCTTTCTTGGAATAAAGCAAATCCAGTAAGTCACCTAATGCTGTAAGAATCCCATTCTAGCATTGAAATTACAATGCTTTTGTACACATACATGTGTATGTGTGGGGGTGTGTGTATGTGGGGTGTGTGCAGGCACATGTGTGTGTGGGGGGGAGGTGTGTTTGTATGTGTATGGTGTGTGTGTGTGTATGTGTATGATGTGTGCCTAGAAGATGACTGTCAGGAGTAAGTTCTCTGCTTTCAACTCATTGAGGTAGGCTTTCTCAATTCTGCTGCTCTGTGTTCTCCAGGCTAGCTGGCCAGTGAATTTCCAGATGATTCTCCAGTCTCCACCTCTATAATTACATCTGGCTTTTTGTGAGCTGTGGACATTGAACTCAGGTCATCAGGCATGTGCAGCAAATACTTTTACTCACTGAGCCATCTTGCTACCCCTTATTGGAAAATTCTAAAATAAAGGGGTTTTGTTTGTATCTTTGTTTTTACTCAGACTTGGGCAAAAGATTTTTGCATGGCTATGTAATGCCTAGTTTTAAAATGTCTCTGATCAAGTTTATATTTGAAAAAGGAGAAAATGCAAATAGTTATGTTTCTCCTTACATATAAAAATATTACCATCTTTATTTTAAGAGTGTATTTGGCACATGGTATCCACTAAGTCCATGTTGGATGACAGGATGTATACTAGACAATAGTGTGTGGTTGGCTTATTTTAACCAAAATTCTCCTCCAAGCAGTCATATTTGAGAGGGTATGTTTAGTATGGTGATCATGTCAATTTGTAAAACATTTATGAGCTTCCTTAGTATTAATGTCATTAATATTATTAAATGCATAGGCATCACTTCATATATACTGGGAACTGTTTAAAGTTGTTTTTAAAGATTTCATTTTTATTATTTTTCTTTCTTTTATTTCCTTCCTTTCTTTTTTTTATTTAAGGTATGTCATTTTCCCCCCAACATCTCCCCCTTTTAGTCCAATGAAAGGCTCTTTTCTTATAACAATAAATACCATACAAAACAATAAGAACAATTAGGCAACAATTATAAAAATTGTAAGATATAACATACATTACCAATGTCCAATCCATATGTATTTGGCAACTGATAATATTCTATTATCTATCTCAATGAGTTTAAAGTTCTATACCTAACTCAGTTTCCATCATGACTTGCATTACCAACTTAGAGACATCTTCTTAGACCTAGAATATCCTTTTAATTCCTAAACAACTTAAAACTTAACTGTGTGACTATAACTTATCTAGTCTACAACCACATCAGAGACCTGTAAAGGATAAATATATCTGAATAAACAGGAAGTGCAGAGCAAACAGCTTCCAAAACTAAGAAATGACAGACAACTGGCTGCCTGGACATTCCTCAGTTTCTCTCTATAATGATGGAGCATCTATCTTCAGCCTTTTGGCCCAGTATCTCTGGCAGCCATTAATTGTAAAGCAGGAATTATGAAGGACTTTCCCACCCTGTCTTGGCAGAGCTAGGCTGTCGACTTACCTGCTTCTAAATTTTGTCCTTTTGGGACAGCATTCTGTCTGTGGTTGAAGCAAGGACATTTTCTTACCCTGTGGCTAGATTGCCACTAATGCATCCATCTCCAAATGGAGATTCTTCAACGCTCATCATCGACTCCCTCCTCACCTTCTCCTGAGATGAAGTGTGCCCCCACATATTAAACTCCCTCACCTCATCAGTCATGTGAGGGCCAAGAGCTTACTCTTATATTGGGGCTTGAAATGGCAGCCCATCTAGGGTAAGGTGTTCCACTAACACCAGGATTCTCTCTGCTTGGTGGAGTTGTTCGTAGGATAGTTCTGCCAGACTCCTGTCTGTTTGGGTCTGTGGGTTGTAGGATGGTTGTCCTGTCATACATGGTTAATACTCACTTAGAGAGGGCTGGAGAGATGACTCAACGGTTACGAGCACTGACTGCTCTTCCAGAGGTCCTGAGTTCAATTCCCAGCAACCACATGGTTACTCCCCACCATCCACAATGAAATCTGGTGCCCTTCTCTGACCTGCAAGCATATCTGCATACAGAACACCGTATACATAATAAATAAATAAATAAACAAACAAAAAATGTCCACTTAAAGTACATACCATGTGTATCTTTTTGAGTCTGAGTCAGCTCACGTATGGAGAACTTTTCTAGTTCCATCCATTTAGTTGCAAATTGCATGTTTTTTTCTTTGTTTCTGATAGCTGAGTAGTATTCTATTGTGTAAATGTACTTCAGGGTTTTTTTTTATCCATTCTTTGGTTGAAGGACATCTGGGTTGTTTCAAGATTCTGGGTATTACTAATAAAGCTGCTATGAACACTGTGGAGGTGATGTCCTTGTGGTTTGGTGGAGAATCTTTTGGATATATGCCCAAGAGGGAAATGGTAGGGTCTTGAGGTAGAACTATTCCCAGTTTTCTAAGATATCGCCAGATTGATTTCCAAAATGATTGTACAAGTTTGTACTCCCACCACCAATGGAGGAGTGTTCCCCTTTCTCCATATCCTTACCAGCATGTGCTATCTTTTGAGTTTTTTATCTTAGCCATTTTGACTTGTAGTAGAAGTTAGGTCTGTCTAGTAAATTATTATACAGTTCAGCTTGGAATCTGGAAACACATAAAGCTTGGTGCCCCTTTAGTTGATGAAATGGACAGAGTGCAGTTAAGACCAATGTAGTCCCAATACAATCACCACTGTGGCTTCCATCAAAGTGGTTGTGGCAGTGATTCATCAAAGTGGTCTGAACCTCCCCAGAAGTATCAGTACAGTCCCTGAGCAGCACCCTGCAAAAGCATGCTGCCAGGGGTGTCAGCAACCCCTTTCCTGTCCTGACTTGTGGGGCTGGAGCAGTCAAAATGGTGGCTCTTGGGGCGCCTGTCAGAATGGCATGCTGCTGCTGACTGGGGAGCTGTCCTGCCTCAGCCTGCTGCCGACTAGGGAGCTGTCCACGGTGATGACATCTTTCCTGTCTCAGCCCTCTGCCTCGGGAGCTATCCATTGAGAGGACACCTTTCCTGCCTCAGCCTAAGGCTGTCAAGGGAGCTGTCCACAGAGGCAGCACCCCCTCTCCAGTCTCTGTTGGCCATTCCTGCTGCCCTGAAGACTTCCCTGCTAAGGACTCCCATTGTAATCTTGGCAACTCTGAAATTTTTGTAAACCCTCAAGGCCAGAAAGTGGTCAGACACCTGCCTGAGGAGCTCTGGCAGCCCAGACTCCCCCCACAAAACCTCTCTGTTGTAACAGCAAACTCTGTTGCTGTCACAAAGGTATCTCCAGCCCTCAGACTCATCCCAGATTGTGCTAATTTAAGATGAAAAGTTTGAACAAAAGACCCACCAATCCCTGAGCAGGAAACCCAGCAATCCCTGAGTGGGGAACCCACCAATCTCTGAGCTCTCCAAGCCCAGGACCTGAAAGTCTACCAATCCTCACTCCGGAAATCCCAGCCGTAGAAAGCTCCAACCCCCCACCCCCTAAGAAACCCTATATAAGCCCTGCACTTTCCTCAGTTCCCTGCTGCTCTCTCCCAGGGACAGGAGCAGCCACATCCCGGATTCATCCCTCCTCACCCCGGACCCTCCAATAAATATCTCTTATGAGATTTGCTGTCTGCTGAGACTCTTTCATTGGGCAGAAGCCAAGAAGCCAGTAAGCAAGAGGAAGAGGAGGAGGAGGAGGAGGAAGAGGAGGAGGAGGAAGAGAATCGAAGAAGAAATGGTGCTCTGGCTCCAGTGCTCCACAGCTTAGCTGAGGTTGGGGAAACCCTCCCCTTGTGAATTGCAGTGGATGGAGAAGGAGCAGGGCTCAGGCCACAGCTGGAGAAGGAACAGGCTGGGGTTGAGGAGACTCTCCCCTATGACCTGCAATGTCTCTGCGGAGGAAGCCTCCTCTCAGAGCTATGTGGTTCCTGGGCTCCTGTACCTCAGGATGCCCTTAAACTGGGACATTATCCCACCTAAAAGAGCTATGTGGTTCCTGGGCTCACATGTCCCAGGATACCTTCCTCAGAGCTATAACACTTTCACTGGGGGTACCCTCTCCCCTCAGAACTGTTTAGTTCCTGGGCTCTCGAGTCTCAGGATGCCTTCCCATCCATGCAGTCCAAGTGCTAACAACCATAGTTCTAAGAACTTCCCTGTTGAAGGGGCTTGGCTAAGAAACTGGAAAACTGCAAGAGGAAGCCAGTTTGGGGCGGGGGGAGGAAAACCAGGAAAAACTGCAAGAGGATGTCAGTTAAAGAAAAAGAAGAAACCAGACAAGCTGCCAGAGAATGTTGGTTGAAAGAAAGAAGAACAGGACTGCTGGGGAGAGTTCATTAAAGGCTCCAGAGCACCAGAAGAGTGAGAGAGGTGAACAGATTGAAAGATGATTGAGCAGCCCTCATTTGGGCAGTTGAAACAGACTGACTTTATAAACTGGCCACTATTTGGTGGATGAAATAAGCTGTCACTCAGTGAGTGACCAGTCCCAGTGTTTGCCAGGGAAGCACTGTCGCCAGCTGTATATGCAGTCAGTCTCGCCTGGCTCCTCATCGCTCTGCTGCAGCTGGGTTTGGCCCCTGTCACTCAGCTATTGTGCACACTCTGTGCGACCATGTTGGGAACTCCAGAAAGAAATACTTCCCTTTGTGCTCTTGTGGTCTGGTTGTTCTTCCCAAGTAGATGGGCAGGTTCTCATGGAGATTGGATCTCAGGGAAACAGGCAGGGCTGCTGACCTGTGGCTGGAGCCATGGGCTGGATCTGCTCAATGGCTGAATCCCCTCATGACTCAGGCCCAGTGCTCCTTTCCAGACGGGTGACCGAGCTGGCTGATCTCATGGTAGTGTTCCTGGGGCTTTCGTGCTCTGTTTCACGTGGTAACCAGTCTCAGTGTTTGCCGTGGAAATTCATACACCATCTGTGTTTCAAAAGTCAGCTAGCTACGGGGCCTCATGTTTGCTCCACAATGACTAATCTCATTCACCCACTACTCAGATAACATGTTCTGTGGATGGCACCATCTTGGATCTCCCTTATTTTTATTCTTTTAAATTATATGTGCATGTGTTTGTGTGTGAATGTGTGCACATGAGTTCAATGTCTTAGGAAGCCACAGGCAACTCACCCACAGAACTGGACTTAGAGGTGTTTGGGAGCTCAGTGTGGGTCCTAGGAATCAAACTTGGGTCTTCTGGAAAGGCATCACTTGCTCATAAGTGCTGATCCATCTCTCTAGCTGTGTACTGACAGAATTAAATGAGTTAGATCCTCCACTACATTGATAGGGAACTAGAGACACAAAGACAATAAGTAATTTCTCCAACCTCACCAAACAGGAGAAGAAGCAGCTAGAATTCAGAATTGTCTGTGAATGTGTACACATGAGTGCAATGTCCTAGGAAGCCACAGGCAACTCACCCACAGAGCTAGACTTAGAGGGGTTTGGGAGCTCTGAATCTGCTCAGCAGATCAGCAGTGAAAACAGTTTTATGATGGGGGGGGGTCACCACAGCATGAACTGTATTAAAGGGTCACAGTATCAGGAATGTTGAGAACCACTGCTCTTGAGGCTGGTTTATTTGTTTTTAAAGGGAGATGTTTATAGAGTAACAAAGCTGATAATCTCCTGGGATTTACAAAGTGCTTTAGAAGATTTTTTTTTTTTCAACTAGCAGTTCCAAATCACATTTCAGGAATGACTGTGTCTCTGGAATAGATACCTACTATAGTTTGGACTCAGAGCCTTGAGCATACTAAGCAAGCATTCTTCCTCTGATCTGTAGCCCCACCTCCAGCTCCAGCCCCAGCCCTCTCTCACCAGCATTTTTAAATAGTTCACTAGTAGGTATCTTTATGCTTTTGCTACAATTTCCTGCCATCCTTTGAAGTGCCCTTTTTTTTTTTAGGACCTTTTGGCTGTTGGTTATGGGAACTTTGGATTTAGAGAACAAAGAAAAGGAATGGCCTGCTGCTGGTCAATAAAGAACCCCACGGTAACCCAAAGAAGAGAATCATTTTATTTAGTTAAATGTTCACAGGATTTTTGTATACTGTATACTTATGTGTAATTCAGCAAAGTCCAGACTATTTTATCAGTCAAGACTTCACTTTCTTTTCTTTCTTATGTGTGTTCAAATGTGTAAATGCACACATATGCTAGTGTACATGCACTTGTGTGTGTGTGAGTGTCAGAGCATACAGACCTAGATGTTGTTACCTGTTTTTTTGAGTCAGGGTCTCTCATTGGCTTGGAGCTCAATCAAGCAAATGACACAAACTGGCCAGCTAACCTGAGAACTCCTTGTCTCTGCCTACTAATGCTGGAATTAAAAACCCATGCTACCAGTATCAAGTGTTTCTCCATGGCTTCTGGAAATTGAAGTCAGGTCTTCAGACATGAAAAGGCAAGGATTCTACCAATAGAGCCATCTCCCTGGTACTTATTGTTTTCTTTACTTTAAATTCATAATAATTACAGTTTGTTATTTAACAT
Source organism: Lophiomys imhausi (assembly GCA_907164525.1). NCBI lineage: Eukaryota > Metazoa > Chordata > Mammalia > Rodentia > Muridae > Lophiomys > Lophiomys imhausi. The sequence continues at coordinate 1,193,181 of CAJQZJ010005020.1, read as the reverse complement.
GGGATAAAGGGAAATCATTTATGACTTCACACAGTCCATTCCAAGTACCTTTTATTTACTTTGTTCTCACAGCTAAGTATAAAGGAGTCTGTACCTAAAGACTCCTTGAAAACAACATATGTAATCCAGGGAATCAGTAATAGGAATAGAATACTCCATCCAGCTACTAGAAAAATAATTAGTAATCTGAGAAATAGTCATATTTTAAAAAATTAAATCTCAGAACCAAGCCAGTTACCTGAAGTAATAAATAAATACTAAAAAACAAAAAACAAAAAACAAAAAAAAAACCCAAGCCAGTGGGTAATCCTTTCTATCAATTTAGATATCTAACTACCTAGACTTCTAGTGTAATAATGCTGTGAATTTTATAAGGAGAAATAATAAGAATGACAGTACTCTTTTAACTAAATAGCTCTGCTTTTAACCAAGTACATATTTGCTGTATAGTTTAATGTTTAATTTTAACTCGGAAGTAAAGTTGTAAATTAAAAAACATGGAGGGTAAAATAACATATAAACTGATCCAAGTTATGTTGAGTAGCCCAGCCCATCAGGACGCTGGGTTAGCAGGCATAGGAATATATTATTTTAAATATGGGAGGATTAGCAGAATTCATCATCAGTAACTTATTTAGAATTAGATTAGACAGAGGAAAGAATTTAGACTAGGCATGATAGACTTGTAAAAAAAGAAGTAGCTTAGAGAGTTTTGGAGGATTTTTTTTTAAATACTTTCTTTGTAGAAATAATGAGACAATCCAAGTTTCTAACGCACATGCCAGAAGACAGAAATGCGTATTCTCTTTGCAGCTTGTTATATGTTTGTATCAGGAGGAAAATGTGTGGGGTCACACTCATCCCTGATAGAGGATGACCGAAATGTGACAATTGATGCACAAGCTCATGATCTATTTAAAAGCCACTGAAGACCACGAATTTACATTAAGTAAAGGTCATGACTATTTGAAGATTTGTTTTCATGTATACTGGAAGCTATGGACAGGAGTAACTGAGGGCAGATTAAGTTCTGACATCCCCACCAGCACAAGACAGTCTCAGCTGCCATATAGTCTGCCTTACTGTAATCTGTAAAAATACTTAAAATGTAACTTTTTCTCCCCCACCTTGCCCCCAGTGGCCAGAGCGTATTTATCAGAGCCCATATGGAGTTACTTCTTTAGACTTTTCAATCGGAGCACCTAATCTGCTAGCAATTGGCTACCACAATGGCACAGTTGCAGTTTATAATGTGCAGAACAGCAATAACATTCCAGTTCTGGACAGTAGGTAAGAATCCATGAGGCAGATGAACAAACATGCAATGCATGTTTGTTTTTTTCCCCAAAAAACATTTATCACAGTGAATGTTATTTACTTTTAAGTGAATAGTCTGTTGTTACTGAGAATATAATACCATTGTTATCAAAATGTTTAACTTCCTTCATGCTATTTCCAGCTAGGGAATTTCATATTTATTACATATTATTACATTTATTACTACATATTTATTAATATATTCATATTCTCTGCCTACCTTACCAACAAATATCTTGGCTTGGTGATTTACAGATATTCTTAAACTATTGCTTTGATATCACCTCCTCTAAGAAACTTAATTTTCCTTCTTTTGTGTTCCTTATGCCATTAATATTATGGTTATCATACTGAACAGACTTTTGATGAGTAGACAGACTGGTATGTCTTTCTGAGCTTCCTATGTAATCTCATTGAAAGCAGAAGGGACACTTTGTTCTGTATTCTCCTTATGTCATAAAATATTTAGTATGTAATAGCAATACAGAAAGTGTTTGAGAGAGAAGGAGTGAATGAGTTAATAAGTAAGTTATATGGATAATATAGGCATGTAAGAAGAAAAGATAGTTAAATGGGTTAGGTGTTTGTTTGTCTGTTTAGACCAGATTTCAGTCTGGCTAAGATGTGGTAGCACACACATTTTCAGCAGTGTCAGAATAAGCTTAGTTGAGACTGGGTATAGTTATTAAAGCAGAGGTTCTTACTATTGAAGTTATCTGCCTAGATTTGCTAGCGTGTCCCCTGGTGCCTATTTCTGGGAAAAAGGCCCATCATTTTTTTTTCACTGAATATTTAAAGCCATCGTTTACTGAAAGTTTGGAGTTATTGTTTTGGAAAGTTTATATAAAGTAACCAAGGCAGTGAGTGAGAGGAAGAGAGCACTCCATTCATCAAATGGAAAATGTCAGTAATCTGAGAGATAATTTTAATTAAAAAATTAGAAGCAAGCCAGTGGGTAACTCTGCAAGTATAGGGATAACAAGGACTTATAGCAGGGATGGATTTCAATCACAGTCTAAAGACTAATTGATTTGAACAATGGAGAAGAAACTATAAAAATAAAGTTACTTATTCAGCGTGTTTAAAGAGTGCATATATGTATGTGTGTGTGTGTGTGATCTAGGTGTAACTTGAATTAATGAATAAATGTTTTTAAAAGGGTGCATATATAAAGTGAAAAATACAGATTCTAAGAAGAAAATGTTTTCTTTTGTATTCCTTTAAAAAAGACAATAGAATTATAGGTCAATAAAAATTTCTTTTGAAGGAAATAAGAAACACAATAGTAAATATTAAAGTAAGGAGATTAACTATTTATGGTTCTCACATACACAGAAATAAATAAGGAAATAAATAAATAAATGTTAGAGGTAGAAGAAGAAGGAGAAGAAGAAGAAGAAGAAGAAGAAGAAGAAGAAGAAGAAGAAGAAGAAGAA
>CAJQZJ010005020.1:1178542-1190418 GCA_907164525.1 Lophiomys imhausi | reverse complement strand
AAGAAGAAGAAGAAGAAGAAGAAGAAGAAGAAGAAGAAGAAGAAGAAAGAAGAAGCCGGTGAGACGGCTCAGCCAGCTCAAGACCCTTTCCACCGACCATGGTGACCTGAGATGGAGCTCATCCCTGGGACTCCTATGGTGAAAGGAGAGACCGAGCTTTCCCACTATTGTCTGATCCCTACACATGTTCTCTGGGGTACATGCAACAAACCCCCCGGCCGATGGAATAAGTACAAATGTAAAAATTTTAAGTATTGATTTGAGCAATAAAAACATCGTTATATGGGTAGAAAAATGATTGTTTAGGGAGTTTTTCTTATCACTTGTACTCTAAGGTCTTCAAAAATCAAATAATCTTCATTTGGCATTTTCCTCTGTGTTAGTGAATCACCTCAAAAACATTTGGGACCTGTTTGGCAGTTACAGTGGATAGAGCAAGACAGAGGAACTACTGGGGATGACAAAAAAGAAATCTTGGTGTCTATATCAGCTGACGGAAGGATCTGCAAGTGGATCATTCGCAAAGGACTGGATTGTTATGGTAAAAAAACAGAGAAAAGCCTATTTTCAGATGTTGAACTAAAAATTTCAGTTGAGAAACATTCCTGTGTGAAAAATGACAGATTTTCGCTTGGTCAATACGTGAAAAATCTGGACTTAGTCATTGCTATGTAAGCATCCAGATTTGGTTTGTCCCGATTTTAATCTAATCACATGCATGTAATTAATTTGCAAAAGAGACAGACATGATGCTAACTGTACTTTTTAAAGCAGTTAAGTAACAAATTATGCATATATAATTAATATATATATTGTGTGTATGTATGTATATATATATATAAATGTATAGTATGTACACATTTCTTTCCATAAAGATTTGATGCGACTGAAGCGAACCACGGTTGCAAGCAGCAAAAAGGGAGGAGAAAAGGAAAAGAAAGGTGAGGCTCTGATATCTCGACAGGCTCCAGGACTGTGCTTTGCTTTTAACCCCAAGGTAAGCTTATTTAAACCTATTACCTACTATTTTCTGTTATCGTTTCTAGTAATTGAGGCGCAATTTGTGAATTGTACAATACAGACACACACACACACACATACACACACAACCAACGTAGATGTGGCTGCCGACATGAGTCAGAGTGGTAGAGAGGAGCTATGGCAGAATGGATTCTCTTTATCGCTACATGCCTACTGTAGTGGGTGTCCCTCCTTGCCCTCTTGGCTGCTCTGCCACTCTACTGTACTTACATAATTCAACTCTATCATGCACTGTTCTGCATTTTAATGTGACAATTAGCTACCAGGTTTGGGAATTAGGAAGAACACTTGAGTTCAGATTTTGTAAGACCTTTATGACAACAGGACAGGTAATGAGGTCTGGCTCCTCTAAAGGAACTTGGGAATCACAAGACCAGACTCTATGGCAGACTTCTAAGAAAACAAGTTCCATATGTTCACCATCTCCTTAGTGATACTACCACCTGCGTCACTTGAATGACACCTTACGGGTCTGAGAGGTGGCTCAGGAGGTAAAAGCGCTTGCCATTCCCCTGAGACCATGCAAAAAGCTGTGTACAGAGCCATGCGTCTGCAAACCCAATACTCCAACCACAAAATGGGATGTAGAGACAGCAGAATTAACTAGAAACTCATGGACCACCAAGCCTAGAGCATATTGCACACCAGAAACAAGAATGACCTTGCCTCAGCAAGGTGGAACAAAAGTTGTCCTCTGACCTCACGCACAGTCTTAGAGTTTCTGTTGCTGTGAAGAGAAACCATGGCCCTGACTGTCCTGGAACTCACTCTGTAGACCAACCTGGCCTCGGCTCACAATGATCCACCTACTCTGCCTCCTGTGTGCTGGGATTAAAGGTGTGCACTACCATGCCCACAGAAATTTTGATTGCTTTTTGGTCAAATCTCCTTTTACTTTTTCTTGTTTCTTATCTGTCTGTGTTTCAACTTACACATCTGTTGGAATGTATGTTTCTTCTGGTTTTATTCAAGAGTCTTCTTGATAAATAGCCTTCTTTTCATAGTCATTCCATAGTACCATTCCTCAGAGTGGAGCAAATAAGCCACAATAACTCCAAACTAACTCAAATATGTAAATATACTCATCAGTTAAAGTGAATTATTATATTATCAAATGCCATGGGACAGAGAGTAATGAAAATATTGTCATTTTGTGAATTTTTAAATTAGAGTAAAATTTTTAAAAATGCTAAATTAATGAGAGAAAGCAATAGAGCAGGCAGTGGGGGAAGAAGCAAGGTTAAATAAAGGGAATAAAGAAGAGCGATGTTATGGTGAAGCAGAGGAAAAACAAAGTAATGTGGGAAAATATCTCTGTAACCTCAAAGTGCGGGGATTTTGAAACAGCACAAAAATGCTAGCTTATAAGGTCAGAACATGTGTTTGTAAAAATAGTCAATATGAGGTAAAAAAAAAGAAAAGCCACAAACCAAGACAAGATATTTGTAACATAGGTTCTAAAGTATGCAAAGGTTGTATGTGGGAATATGGAAAAGATTTTTAAATAAAATGATAAGAAAAATAATGGCAGGAACATAAATGCCCAAGCATGAAGATCCCAGTCTTACTAATATTCACATGCACGAAGCTTAAAACCATCCTAATTTTGCAGCTAACAGAATGATAACATGTAAGATTCCTGTTGTAATCAAGCTGTACGGACTGAAGGAAGCTCTTACATTAACAGCACAGAAAAGCCTCCCGAGTCCCTGGAATACAGGCATGCTCACCTGTACCTGACTTTAAAAGTCTTTCAAGAAGGTTTCCTCATTGTAAAATCACAAAGAAGAAAAGAACAAAAATTATATCTAAGAAAGTATTTCTTTTGGTTATTAGATGGGTTTACTGTATGTTAAATTGTCTAACCTTGTATTTAATGCCTGACATGCCTGTGTTGTAGGACACAAATATCTATCTGGTTGGTACAGAAGAAGGCCTTATTCACAAGTGTTCCTGTTCATACAATGAGCAATACCTAGAGACCTATAAAGGACATAAGGTAGGCTTAATTCTAGTAGATATGGAAACTATATTTTATGGTAGTTTTGTAAAATATATGCACTTTGTTTAACAGATGCAGTAGCTTTACAGCTGTGCGTTAGTAGCCCCTTGAATAAATGTGTGTACTGATCCCAAAGAAAAATTGTCTCTTGCTTATATTGACTCTTTGTCTTTATGTGATCATCTCTTCCAAATTTCTTTGTTTTTCTTAGTATTGTCTGTTACCCTTTCCGGAGGCTATACTATGTGTTGTGTTAATAGTTCCTTGTCATTTTCTTAAGTAAATATTCACATAGAATAATTAAAGGAAGATTCAACTTATGATCTTGGTTTCAGTTAAAGCAATCCCTATGCAATGTTCAGAGGTGTTTGTGTAGCTTCTAGAAATCTTAGTTACTTCTAATTCATTGACCAAGTTTAAAATATAAGATGTTAAGTATTAGTTACCTATGCATGGCATTTTTGGATCCCCAGGGACCAGTGTATAAAGTCACATGGCACCCATTCTGTCCTGACGTCTTCTTGAGCTGTTCTGCAGACTGGGGTGTTATAATCTGGCACCAGGAGACACTCAAGCCATTTTTGAGTTTTTATACAACTACTTACGTCGTTTATGATGTCACCTGGTCTCCAAAATCTGCCTATATTTTTGCTGCTGCAAATGAGAATAGAATAGAGATTTGGGATCTTCAGATCAACACGTAAGTATTGAACAGTAATGTTTAGAGTAATATCTCCAAGAGAAACAGTTTAAATCAAATAACACCCTTTCTATCTCTGTCCTCAGGTAGAGAGTGCTGTGTCTCAAACTGTGCCAGCCACAACACAGGCATTACTTTACATAATGATTTACTTTTGAATAAATGACTAATATATAATAAAATGGCTACTTAGTCCATCCCTTGGTTTTAATTTTTCTGGTAAAACTATAGTTTCCAGGGCAGTGCTTCTCTGAAAACAGAAGAATGAAGCTGGATTTCCCTGGTTTAGGAGCACAGGTAGCTGCTTTACTGACCAAGACTAAGAACCATCCCAGCTGAAGGCCTTATGCTCCAGTGGTTCTTGTAGATACAAACATCCCTCTGTGAAAAGATAATTATGGCAGCCTGTGGTAGGGTCTTGCTGGCTACACATAAGGGCATTTTACAAGCAGAATTATATTGCAATTCACAATCTTTTCTTTTTAAGGTATTCAACTAATTTGATGAAGCATAACTACACTATGGTAGGAAAGGAGCTTTGTAATTGTAATGTTAAATTCTAATTGTAATGTTAGTTACAGCTGAGAGACAGAGACAGGGAGAGACAATGAGACACAGAGAGAACAAAAGCTTAGTGTTGGCAGACAGGTATTTGACAAAGGACTGTATATTGTCTATATTTTCTATAGTATAAAAACAAATTGACATGCAAAATCAAGCAGCACAAAAAATTTATGTGTTTACATTTAAATTAAGAACTTGGGGGCTGGAGAGATGGCTCAGAGGTTAAGAGCACTGGCTGCTGTTCCAGAGGTCCTGAGTTCAATTCCCAGCAACCACATGGTGGCTCATAACCATCTATAATGAGATCTGGTGCCCTCTTCTGGCATGCAGACAAAACACTGTATACAAAAAGACAAAACAAAACAAAAACAAACAAACAAATAAGCTAGGAACTAAATTTACCTGGCTGCAATTGGCTTGAGGAAGAAATGAAGTTTTTGATTAGTAGGGAAAAAAAAGTTATTCTGAGTTTGGAAACACTTTAGGAGATTTTGGTTTGTTATATCAATTTTTTAAATTTAAAAATAAATCAAACTTTTCTTAGTTTGTGTCTTTTAAAAGACAATTTTAACATGACACCTGAATTTATAGAAAACTATTTCATTACAGTTTGGACCCTCTGATTGTGAATGTCGCTAACCCTGGAGTCAAGTTTACAACTGTTCTCTTTGCCAAAGAGACAGAGTGCCTTCTAGTGGGAGACAGTGATGGACAGGTTTCAGTCTATGAAATGAGAAACATGCCTACTGCTTCCGAGAGTGTTCGGGTAAGAGTCAGGTGTAAAATATTTAGGTCCTTTTATGACTCTTTTGCAGTGTAACTTTTTAGCATGTCATGGATGTGCATTTTGTAACTGGTGGAGATGAGGTGTGTGGTAATGCAGGAATTCCAAGAGTTGCTGCTTGTACTACACATAGTGTCCAGTAGGCTTGTCTTCTGAAAAAATGATGGCACTATGTAAGGACCTTAAACCTTGTCTGGAGGAACTCAGTGTTGTGTCTACTGTGTAACCAGGCCTGGGGCGGTAGAGGTAGCTGAAATGAATGTCGTCAGATGTTGTCCAGTGTTCCCAAAGTGGGAATTGGTTTCTGGTGCTTTACTCTATGGCACTCTTCAAATGTGACCACTATGTTGTGGGCCTTTGACAGAAAGCTCAGTATTAGCAATGCACATTCTTTTTGTAATAGATTTTCAATTTTTCTTTGTTTTATTGTTACTGCAAATAATAATCTGGTAAATATCCTAATATGAAAAATGTTAAAATTTAAAAACCACATAAATAATAATTTAAAGAACACTGAGTCTAATAGAAGAATGGGTACAGGTCAAGAGCAGCCATTCACAAAAATGTGATAATTTAATATACTTTAAACTTTTAGCCTTATTACTAATTAAGAAATAAAAAGTTACTAAACTAAAATGTTGTATGTTTTCACAATTGAATTGACAGGCTTATTTAGACTGGCATAGGCCAACTCGGTAATAGACAACATCTGCTAAGCCAAGGTCTTTAATATTAAGGTTGGGCTAGAAACTGGTGTACTGTCTTTGGAAACAATTTGACAGTTTGAAACTAGCACTTAGGACTGTTCAGGGGAATGTAGATTGCTATGAACTAGTAATTCTATTTTTGGAACTTTGTATTTATCATCTTTCTGCCTAACCCTCTCAGGGCTTGTTCCTTCACCTACTTCAGATCTTTGTTGAAATGTCACTTTTTCAGTAATGATTTCTTTGACCATCTCATTTAAAATTGTAATCTCCATTCTTTCCACACTCCCTCCTCAACCCTCCTATCACTTATCTTTCTTGGTAGCACTCACATTTTAAAATTTTATGTTCTTATTTATGTATTTTGAAAGTTATTTGTATATGCACCCAAACTAGAATGTAAACTCCATGAAAACCATGATTTTTTACATATTTTGTGCTAGGCTATATTTCCATTACTTTGTTCAGCAGCAGAGGTATGCAGTAATGTTTGTTGAATAAATATGCCTTAAAAAACTATAAGATAGGGCTGGAGAGGTGGCTCAGAGGTTAAGAGCACTGGCTGTTCCTTCCAAGGTCCTGAGTTCAATTCCCAGCAACCACATGGTGGCTCACAGCCATCTACATTGAGATCTGCCCGGGGAAATATATGTAGAGCAAATACTGTATACATAATAAATAAATTAAAAATGTTTAAAAAATCTATAAGATATTAAAATACATTGTATCATTTCTTAAAAGAAAGAATTATGAGTAAATTTTCGTTTTTTCAGTTTTGTTATCTGTTTTTATTTTTAATATATGTAAAGAACTTTAACAATTAGAAAAGTAAGCCCAATATATTTTTAAATGAGCGAATATGTAAAATACTAATTCACAGAAGAGTTGTCTACAATATCAAAACATCTTCATTCTCACTTGCATTTATGAAGTACACAATTGAAATTATGTAAGACAGTAACTAACATTGATAGAATGGTTATAATGTAACCAATATCAAATGTTATCTAGTGTCCTAGGAACATTTATAATACCTTCTTTGGAGATCATTTCAGTAGAACAGAAAATTAACTTACCATAGAAGTCCTGATGACTAGGTGATAACTTCTCATTCATCTGAATCAACTGACAAGGATGACAATGTGAAGTTATTTTTTTCTTTTTGTTTTTTTTTTTGTTTTTTTTTTGTTTTTTTGTTTTTTTTTTTTTTGGTTTTTTCGAGACAGGGTTTCTCTGAATATCTCTGGCTGTCCTGGACTCGCTTTGTAGACCAGGCTGGCCTCGAACTCACAAAGATCCGCCTGCCTCTACCTCCCAAGTGCTGGGATTAAAGGCGTGCGCCACCACCGCCCGGCTATTTTTTTCTTTTTGAAGCAATGTTTATATATAGAATGGATGCCTTAGTCTACCCTTACATGACAGGTTCAAGTATCATATTACATGACAACCCCAGTGGACTGTATACTTTCAGTCCACTATAGATTGTTTTTAGTATATGATTGTTAGTCTACCCAGTAAGACATTTATATAGCAAGTGGCAGGAAGCCTGATATGACAAATTCTGTCATGTATAAGTAAATGTTAAAATACCAAGTATGCAAAGATTTCCTTATGCAGAAAATATTAAAAATCGCCGGGCGGTGGTGGCGCACGCCTTTAATCCCAGCACTTGGGAGGCAGAGGCAGGCGGATCTTTGTGAGTTCGAGGCCAGCCTGGTCTACAAAGCAAGTCCAGGACAGCCAGAGATATTCAGAGAAACCCTGTCTCGAAAAACCAAAAAAAAAAAAAATATTAAAATAGTGTTTGGTTTTTATACACAATGCTTCTTATCAGAATAAAAAGCATAACATTGTAAGTACTTCTAAGATATTATCTCTCATTTGACTGAGATGTGTATCAAACAGAGGTGCTGGTCAGGGAGTGAGACAGTGTCCCATAGAAGTGTTGACTCTGCCCACCTCAGTGCCTTGCTTGGCAGGCTTGAGTTCTTTCATGCATTGTGACACTTTTACTGTCTAGTCAGGCTGAGGACCACTAATGAGCGCTAAAGAAATATCTCAGAGTTTAAAAGAGCACACTGCTCTTACATGTTCACTTCCCAGAACCCAACTCACAACTGCCTATAACTCCAGCTCCAAGGGCATGTGATACATCTGCCCTCTTCTGGCATCTAAGGGCACCTGCATGCACACGAACATGCACACAGAGAGACACGAGAATAAGAATAGAGATAAGCATCTGAAGGCACACTATTGAGAAAACAAAGGGTCTGCTTATAGCAGTCATGTTTCTATGTTGACAAATCGGAAGTAAATCTAGATGACTACCAGTAGAGAGCGGGATCAGTGAAAGAAATATACCACATCACCTCTTTCATGTGTATCTCTACAGATGCAGACATTGAAGTGATATATATACATACTATAATAATATGACAAAGTTTGGATATGTGTATAAAAGAAAATTTCAAGAAGATGGGTTCAGTACTCTAAAACTTGTGTAAATATTATTCACACTAAGAAACTAAAACAGGTAAAAACTAAATATGGTGGCTCATGCCTGTAATCTCAGTGCTAAGGAGACCCAGGGAGGAAGATTGTAAGTTTAAAGCCAGAGCAGGATCCACAGTGAGCTTCAGTACAGTCTGCTCTACAGAGTTAAGACCCTATTTTAGCAACTGTTGTTTCAGCAATAGAATACACACATACACACACAAGAAACAAATGAACAAAAAATTCCTATTGTCATGGAAAGCATCTATAGTTAGAAGTATAAAATACAGGCACAGCATGCTTCATTTTTATATTTGGATCTTGATCGATTAGAACCATCTTTTAATTAGAGTGGGACATTCTATAAACAGAAATTTAAATTTACAAAGTTTCAATGATTTGAAATAAATTAGTATGTGTGTGCTTTGGTAATTTCAAGGTGGGTGAACAGAATTTTTTCTTTTAATAAATGTGCCCCACAGGTAAATGTGTCCCATACATTAACGAATGAGTATATTTTCATGATTGTAGTCATGTCTGTGAAGGGTTTAGAGCTATTTCTGTGGGCATAACTTATCCCTCCTCCATAGTTTTTGGAAAACAGTTTCAGTCTCAGTAATAGTATGAAGCACTTCTTATCAAGATTTTTTGTCAAGTGATATCATGACCAATATTTTTTCCATTAATATCAACCAAGAGTGTTTCAGAGGTTTGGAAGCTAACAGTTTCTTCTAAAGGAAAGATGTGTACCCCATTTCTAAGGCTGTTTCTGGGAAGTGAGAAACAGGGAAAGAACGGGATCAGGAAGGTGTACAAAGGGAACTTCAAGGCCACCAAGCTGGCTCAGCAGATAAAGGTGCTTGCTGCACAAGCCTGGCGACCTGCGTTCAATTCCTTGACTCCACATAAAGATGGAAGGAGAGAACCGACTTCCACACCAACAACATGACGCCTACACACATATTTTTACTTTTATAGGAAAACTCTTGTTCCTATTATCAAAAACATATTCAAGACAAAATGGCCTTTGTTTATTTGGTTTGCGCGCGTGCACATGTGTGCGTGCGTGCGTGTGAGATGCAGGCATGTGTCAGCATGCCTGGATGTATGTTTGTGTAGAGTCTAGGGGAGGACATCAGTTGTTTTGCTTTGTCACTCTGCCTTATCCACCTTAGGCAGAGACTCGCTCTCACTGAGGCTAGAGCTAGATTGGGAGTCAGCAACTCCTGTTCATCCTCCTATCTCTGCCTACCCACGGTGATGGGGTTACAGACACTTATAGGACTGCATTTACTTCTTATGAGGTGCTTGGATTTGAACTCGGGTCCCTGTGCTTGCACAGCAAGTGTTCTTCCCCTCTGAGCTGTCTCTGCAGTCCATATTCGTTGGCTTGTTTTGATATGCATTTTATAAACAGCCCATCTAGCTCTGTACCTTGTGTGCGAGAGAAGTGTTTGTTGAATTGGTACTGGTTTTTGGACCACATGTTCTTTTACTCATTGCCAGTCACTGTCTGTGGCCTTTTTCCATAGAAGGATGTTGATTCTTGGATTCTAAGAGCTTTAAGTGCAATGGTTTCTGACATTTTGGTGCTACCCAGAGGAGTTCAAGGACCATGTAGGAAGTCATGAGATAATACATGGCTCCATGAAAGTTGGCTCCAGCCTTGGCCCAGCAAAGGGATTCTAGTTAAGGGTAATGTAAGCAAATGCCATGGTTCATATCTTCAGAATTGAAAAACTAAAGTAAGTATAGCCAGGATGTAATTTAATAGTGACTTTTTAGCCACGGTAGAGTAGGAGAACACAGAAATTATTGCCAAAGCAATGCCAGTCTTGCTTAATGGCTAACACCAGGTAATGGTAACACCAGGTTCCTGTCTGACAGGAACATGAGACCAGGTCCAGAGCTGGCAATTATAACTTTGTAGTAGAGCTAACTGTTGATGGTATGTAACACCCTATCTTTCATGATGGCAGAAACACCAGACCTTTTCTTGACATGATGAGGGTCAATTGCTGGGCATCTAAGTTTTGCTTTAAATAGTTATGGTTTAGGAATTCAGTGGAAGCTAATTCAGTGGGGCTTTTAGAAAGAAACCTATTCCATGACTAGTCTGTAGACATTGCTCTTGTACACTTCATTGACTACTATGGCTCAGTGTTCAAGAATTTGTCATATTTTTCTGCTTGAGTATATATATTTTGTCTTAATTAAAGCAAAATATTTAAAAGGTAGAATGTTTAAAATAGGGTATAAAAACAGACATGTAATGTAATAGATTACTGTTGAAAGATATTAAAAAGGCATTCTTTGATTGGTCAGATACTGAGTATGCAACATGTGACAGGGTCTGTCTTAGGCACTAAGGGACATATCAATGAGCAAACTGCAGGACTGACACATTGCATTAGGCCAAGTGAAAGACAGAAGCAGAAAGGGACAGATTTGAGAAGCATGTTAAGGTTAGAACTGCCAGGACTTGGCAACTGGTTTGTTACTTTAGACACTGTAGACTGAGGCAGTACCAAAGGCATCCGGTGCAGTTCAGGCGGGTGCAGTTCAGGCCAGAGTGTGGGAGCTGACTTCTGAGACACAGGGGGCTTGTTGGTCTTCAGAGTTTAGAAACTGTTGCCATTTTCACCTCCCATAACCTTCAGGTGCTTGATTTCCTCAGGATCCTTGTGGTAGAGAGAACTCTGCTCTTTTGCTTGATTCTTCTCTTCTTTCGCTATACATTCTTTCTTTCTTCCCCCTCATCTTTGGTTTTCAGCTCTTCTCTGTGATCATTTTGCGATTTTTTTTTTTTAGTACAAACTAGTGTCATTAAGTGAAAATACAAACACACATGGAAACCAAGGAGTGAGCAAGCTCGGGCTTAGGCATGAAGGCAAACAGGAGGTGCTAAGGCTGTCCTTTCCGTCAGAGCCCTGTAAAGTTGTGTGTCAGCTTCATTAAGAGAGACTTTCCTGGGAAAGCACTTTATGCCAGGAAGCAAGTGTCATTATTTAAACTTTGTTCTGTTTGTTCCCTCGTTTACAATGTGACTGCATGCCCATTAAATGTGGATATCTAACTTACAAATTTCAAATGGCATTTTAAAGACAGCTTTACTGTTCAGATTGGATTTTTTTTTTTTTTGGTTTTTCGAGACAGGGTTTCTCTGTTTAACAGCTCTGGCTGTCCTGGACTCGCTTTGTAGACCAGGCTGGCCTCGAACTCTCAAAGATCCGCCTGCCTCTGCCTCCCAAGTGCTGGGATTAAAGGCGTGCGCCACCACCGCCCGGCTTCAGATTGGATTTTATTGTATTGTAATTGTGTGTTTTTTTTTTCTTTTCAGGGAGATGTAATAAACACTCTGCTTGCGCCCAAGAATAACCAACCAGGATAACCCATCATTCTTGTTACATTTTGTTCTTGTTTAAGGGGGGAGGGAATAACATTATATGCTGTAAACTTAAGATTCTGGTTTTAAGAGAGCAATACATAGTCTATAACTTCCCTTTAAATTCAATTAGCCTTTATTTCAGAAATAAATGATTAGTTTATAACTTAAGGTTAGCTAGCAATTTTTGTTGAGAGTGT
>CAJQZJ010005020.1:1163839-1178142 GCA_907164525.1 Lophiomys imhausi | reverse complement strand
AGAGTGTCTTAATTTTCTCAAGCTATTTCTGCTGCACTTGTTGGTCATATATAAAGTGTCTATTAACAAATATGCACACCTATAAAATGTCCAAATAGCTTAGGAAATGGTTTCTTTAAAAGCTTCCACAGTCATTAGAAGATACAAGTCCAGCAGCTGTCAAACCTGCTCCCCACACTCTGCTTGTGGGACTTACACTGCACAGCCACTGTGATGAGCACAGTGAGTCCTCACATCAGCATAGAACATCAACACCGTCCTCCTGAATCCCAAGCCCCAAAGGCATGGAACTTTGTCAGACTCATCGGCGAGCTATGGGACAGAACAGCAAATACAAGCATCACATTGTCTGGATAGCCAGCATCCCACTCCCTCGTCAGAAGGGAACAATAATCTGAAATGCATTGTTACCTTCCTCCAAAGGCCTGGAGTCATCTGCAGTGAAGTTTCACCCCAGACTTTAATTGTCTCAGCAAGAAAACAATGTCTCTGACCTAGAGGCCAGGTCAGGGTGTTGAGTAAAGAGGTCTAGAGAGAGATTGGATAGTAGGAGCACAGTACCTCCCCCACCTGCTGACACAGACTGCTAAGAGGTGGTCCATGTGGGTCACCTTAACAACTGTTCTGGTGTTAAATGAGGCCATAGGGCGTGGCGGGCCTGTTCTGTAAAGTGTTTTGAGTGGAGGAAAAAGCCAGGGTGTATGCAGCTCACAAAGAATTTGGAGATTGTTTATGTCTGTGCTGGTAATAAGAGTCCAAACAACAGTGGGAAGTACCTATTACAAGAAGCCGTTGTCTCTCCATCTCCATTTCTTTGGAGGTATCCATTAAAGAAAAAAGCAAGGCAATTTTAGGTGGCTCTTGGGTTTAGGTCAGATCATAAAGATCAGATATTTTTCTGCTGGTCTAAGTCTTTGTGGTTGTCTTTGTAAAAAAAATAAACTGATTACTTTGAGTAAGAAAAATAAAAAATAATTTAGTTGAAAATGTATTCCCTTTATTTTAATTTTTTTAATTTATATTTTTTCTTTTGTTTTCATCAAGCCTAGCTGAAAAAAAATAAAGGCATTATTTTGGACATTGGACAACTGTTCTGAGGAATTGAACCTATTCAGTTTTTTTTTCTCTAGATTGCACAGGCTTAAATGATTCTCCCATATGTGTAGATTGGAGTGAAGTTTTACTTTACTCTGTATTTGGGGATTTCAGAGGGAATTTCTTTGCCTGTTTTCTAGGCTAACCTCTGTTCCTTATAGTAGACTCCACTGTGTGAGAATTCTACCCACCCACTAGTCATCCCATCTTTAAGCACATATGCGTGTGTGTGGGTGGCTGGAGACATAGGGTGATGACTGTGTTAAGGTTAGCACTAGGCAGTCATTACTTAGGCTGGTCATTCTCCATGAGGGAACTCTCATACAGACCTTACAGTTAGTTTATCTGAGTCTACTAGTAAGCTAGCTCAACTTCCAGATAATGTAGGAAAGGGCAGTTGTGTTCACAGCTGTGTAATTGTGGATCATATTTAACGTTCATTTGATTCACTTCTAAGCAGTTATGTACAGTTACAAATGAGAAATTAAAACACTTAGTATTTGCCATTTTGTCTCAAGTTTATTTAAAAAATATTGGATATTTACTATAATATGCTGGAAATAATACATAATGAAGCTCTTTACAGTTTACGAAACAGATTCACATCTGTTATGTTAATATATCTTTTATCTATCTTAACAATCTTGAGACAAGTAGAGGAAGTTGTTATAACAATATTATCTGTTTCCCAGAAGAAGTAAGGGAGCATAAACATACCAAAGACCATTCACTGCCAACGAGAAATGACTAAACTCAACAGATTTCCATTGCTTTGTTTGGTTTTGTGTGTTGTTCTGATGATAGGGTCTCCATACAGTCCAGGCTAGACCCAAGAGCAGGGTCCTCCTGCCTCCACCTCCAGAGTGTTGAGATTACAGACATGCTCCTGAGCCCTAACTGTCCTTATACTCACTCTTTACATTGTATAAGTGGTTAACACCCGCTTGACTTCTGAAATCCACTGCAGAACACAAGCAGGCGTAAACTTTCTATCTTAAGGTTTTATTCAAATATAATAATACTTATAAACTTGATTTTTTTTCAGCACTCTCCTGCTACTAGGCCATGATAACATCTGTCTCCTATGTGGAGAACTTCCAATTCCTAACTCTTCATTTTCCTTAAATACTCAGCCCTCAGGCTCAGCACAGATCCCATTTTCTCTAGACAGCACTTTCTACAGTCCTACACAAGACTGAGCAGAATAAATTTGCCACTCTTTTTTCTTTTTTCTCTTATAAAAAGACAATATCTCACTATGTAGCCCAGGCAGACCTTGAACTTGTGATTGCCCTATCGCCACCTCCCACATGGGTCTTCGTTCAGTGTTTTCAGGCCTCCATGGGGTTGGTGTACTCCATAACACTGTTCAGAAATGATTATTGAAGACTATGTAGACATTCATATCTTTTTTTGGGGGGTGGGGGTTTGACACAGGGTTTCTCTTTGTAGCCCTGACTGTCCTGGATTCATTTTGTTGACCAGGCTGGCCTCGAACTCACGGAGATCTGCTTGCCTCTGCCTCCCACGTGCCGGGATTAAAGGCATGCGGCACCACACCTGGCTAGAAGTTCATATCTTAATCATTACTTTTCTTCATTACCACAGTCCACTCAAACGGATCAGTCTGCACATACAAGTGTAGGGAGGCATGTAACACATCAAAAGCATCTATTCTTCCTATAAAAACATCAAACCAAGAAAGGAATTTGGGACACAAACCATACATCTTAAATTAAAAAATAAATATAACACTTTCTCAGGATGGAGGGAATGAGAATAAAGAAAGGAAATACAGAACATAAAAAAACATGTTCAGGAAATTGTGCAACTTAGGAGAGACAATAGCTAACTTGGAAAACCATCCCCCCCATGCAAATAGTGATATTCAGAAGTGTCCAGAGCCACTGGAGCTGAGGAGCCCTGCACTGATGGCAGAACAGTCTTGACACAGAAACACACTGAAGTCATATTCAGGAAGCACAAGGAGCTTGTGCTGACATTAACTTGTTTCACACATGTTTAGTGTGACCTGAAAATCAGAAAATATTTGAGGTATAGTTCGTTTTTGAGGTTTTTGTTTGTTTGTTTTTAAGAAACCCTAGTTTCCCCCTCTCAATATAAAAGGTAATAACATACCCATGATCACTTTTTCCTGGTCAAGACTGCTGTTACTTTATGTGTATGTGTTCCCACCAGAAATTTGGGAGACAAAGTTGTCTAATGCAAAGCATCTGAGGAAATGGATACAGTAGGAGGTCATTCCGATCACCCTGTTTGCACAGCCTGTTCTCCTGAGAAGCGCTCTGCCCTTTGTGCTCCTCTGTGCTTGCTTCTCTCCTGCAGGAGATGCATGACTGTCCTTGGGACCTCATTGACTTCTTCATGTAACATTTAGGCTTTGGGAAATGTTTTCTCAGGACTTTGTTTCAGATTTCTTCCAAACTGGTAGAGCATTTACTAGCACATTAGCTTTTATGTGGTAAACTCATTGGGTAATAAAACTAAAGGGCTGACCATTTACACCACACCAATTCCTAGATTGAACTCAAAATGCAATATGTCTATTAAATCTGGCATATAAAACATTGTTATGACCCTTAGAAAAATGAACATTTCTTTTTGAAAATTTCCAAAAATATAATGCAACATCAAAAAAAAACATGAAAAATCTATATTTTCACCAAATATGTATTATTATATTTGGGTACATTTGGCTCCAAGAAGAATCCCAGAGTGAATTGTTGGGAGACCTACATCAGAACTAGAGACAAAGCTAAACATGGTTTTGGGGGACTTTGTTGTTTGGTGTTGTCATTGTTTGTTTGGGTGGTGGGAATGGAACTCAATAAGGCCGGGCAAGCACACGATCATTGGGCTGTTCCTTAGCTCTTTACTTTTTTATGTTGAAACAGGGTCTCACTAGGTACCCAGCTGGCTGTGAACTCACTCTCTAGCCGAGAGTGGCCTTGAACTCATGATCCTCTAGCCTCAGCTTCCTGAATCCAAAGGACTGCAGACTTACCCTGCACCACCAGGGTTAGTTCAGTTTTATTAAATTTTCCAAACTGTACATATGCTTTCATTGTTTATTGTCTTTCTTATATTTTTGGTTTTGAGCCTAGCCTTTAACAGCTGAGCCATCTCTCCAGCCTTTGTCTTTCTTTCTAAACACTCAAACACTCAAAACGACAGCAAAATAAAAAAAATTACTGTCTGTACACATACAAAATAAAGCTTTAAGTATCAATTACTGTTTTCGAAGTGTATCTTAAAATATATACCTATGTGAGTGTATAAGCACCAAATTACCCATCCATTCATCTCTTTGCAAATTCATTCCATTTTTCTTTTCTTTTCTGTTTCCTATTAGCAGGGCCTTACATAGCCCAGCCTAGTCTCAAAGTCAGTATGTAAGTAGGGCAGCCCTCTGTTTCCTTCTTTCTTGCGTCCACCTGCCACATGCTAGGATCCAGCATGTGCCATCATGTCCAGCCTTGATTCAACATGTTGGCTGTTGGGAATCAACCACAGTGAACATGGAGTGCAGAAGCCTCACTACATACTACTACTTTTTGAATGTACACCCATTGGTAGAATTTCTGGACTACAAGACATTTCATTTTGGGGAGGAAGCTCTAAATTTCCCATAATAACTGTACTAAATTTGCATTCCCCCATAAGCACTGATGCTGACCACGTTTTCACCTGTTTTTTTTTTTTTACTACTGTGTATCTACTTTTAAAAAAAATCTATTTCTGTGCCCATTTTAAAATAGAAATCACTGGGAGATGTTTGGGGGAAAAAGATACACCTTAAAAAAAAAAAAAAGCAGATAGGAAGGGTGAGGGGGAAGAGGGTAGGGTGGAACCAGGAGGGAGGGAACTGTGATTGAGATAAAACGAAAAAATAAATAAATGTTAATATATTAATATATATATCACATTTAGAACTTTTATAGTACATGTGTCTAAGTGCATTCGTGTGAAGGCTACAGCAGGCATGTGAGGTCAGAGGACAATTTTGAGAGTTTGCTCCTTCTACCATGTTGATTCCCATGATCAAACTCAGGTCATTAGGTTTCCCAGCAGGCACATATACTACCAAGCCATCTCCCTGGTCATCTTTGCCCACTTTAAAATAAAAATATTATAGCCGGGCGGTGGTGGCGCACGCCTTTAATCCCAGCACTTGGGAGGCAGAGGCAGGCGGATCACTGTGAGTTCGAGGCCAGCCTGGTCTACAAAGTGAGTCCAGGACAGCCAAGGATACACAGAGAAACCCTGTCTCGAAAAACCAAAAAATAAATAAATAAATAAATAAATAAATAAATAAATAAATAAATAATAAAAATATTATTATTTTACACTGATTTTGTCTGTGTTGTATTGTGGAGTTACAGGTTATTTACACATTTTGATTAATTCTACTAGATCATTTAAAATCACTAAATGAGTTATAAGAAAGTTTAATCTATAATGCTGTGCAAAAACTTATTATGTAAAATTCTTTCAAAAACCTCCCTGCAGACACTTGTAGAAGAGTAGAAGTTAATAAGATTTGAAGGGGGAAAGAAATTTTAGCATGAGGAAATTTCTGAAAAGGGATAGAGTATGGAAGTTCAGAGTCTGAGAAATGTTTGCTATATCTGGCATACCTGGACCTGATCCTAGTGGACACCAGAGACCAGATCATGAATTTATGTATGTATGTATGTATCTATCTATCTCTGTATCTTTCTCCTCTCCTCTCTCCTTTCTCTCATTCACTCCTTCCATCCTCTCTCCCTCTTTTCTCTTTCTCCCTCTCCCTTCTTCCTCTCTCTCTCTCTCTCTCTCTCTCTCTCTCTCTCCTGTGTGTGTATGTGTGTGTGTGTGTGTGTGTGTGTGTAGGCATGTATGGCACAGCATACATGCAGAAGTCAGAAGATAATATGGAGTGTCAGGCTTTGCCTTCTACCTTGTTTGAGACAAGGTCTCTTCTTGTCTGCTACATACAGCTTTGCATGGCTTCTGGAAGATTGAACTGAGGTACGTATGCTTGTTCTGCAAACACTGTACCCACTGAACCATTTCTCGCCCATTCTCCCATCATTATCATTTCTACGTGAAAGTAGTTGTGTTTTTTTGTTTTTTGTTTTCCCTTGAGGGGCAATGGGAATCTATTGGGAGTGTTGAAGTTGGGTAATTACCTCACAAAAGATTATCCTGTTGACAGTCCAAAGAGTGAACTGATGAGAAGGCCAGTACAGAGGCAACTGTGATAATTAAAATCAAACTTGGTGGTCAAGATACAGAGAATAGAGAACAACACATGGATGATTAGAGAAATTCAGAAAACAGAAGTTCAGCAAGTACAGACTTTGATGGATGTTTAAGTGTAGAGAATATTTCAGTCACTAGATAGTAGAAATTAGGAGTTTTAAATGACTCCTAGCTGCCAATAGTTTTGTCATGAGAGTTCCCAATAGAATTTACTAAGAGTTAGGTTAGGGGATACAGAGATGGCTCAGTGGCTAACAGCACTTGCTGCTCTTATTGAGGACCCTCTGAGTGTCCTTCCCAGTACCCACACTGTACACCTCACACAGAACTCCAGAGGACTTGGCATCTGTAGTCACCATGCAAACATAACAAACAAACACTTGCACACATAAAAAGAAAGAAAGAAAGAAAGAAAGAAAGAAAGAAAGAAAGAAAGAAAGAAAGAAAGAAAGAAAGGTGAATATTTGCTAACTTTGTGTTGGAAAATAAAGTGTTTGCTGGTGAATTTATAGTGAGCTCCAGATTAGAAATATAAAATAATTATATGTGATGTGACCCATACTTAATCAGTACTGTAATTAATTACCTTAACTGACCCTGTGATATTTTCAATATCACATTGCCATCAGCATATGCAAAGGTCTCTGTGTTAGACTCTGGTCAGTATTCTTTGAATTTATTCCTCATAACTACCTTCATGAAGTTGGTGTTGTCAGCACTTTACTAGTGAAAAAGTGTAGTTCCAAGACATTATATGCCTCAGGTTCTCATAACTGCCAAGCAGCAGAACTGAGCTCTGGTTGAGCAAATCAGATACCACAGGCAGAACTTGCAACTCATGTCAACCTGCCTCAGCCACCATCTACAGGGCATGCCACAGCCTCTGGGACTGGACTAATAGTACAATGTAAAACACACATCTACCAAATCTACTGTGTTATTATTAATTTTGGGTTTGATTTATGTTAGTTGTAGACCTCCCAAAGCTAACTCTTCATATTATCATAAGGAGGATTAGGATTTCAAAATTTGGCTTTTGTATGGACACAGCATACAGCAGTATGTTTCTTCTAACTATTCTTTCCAAGCTGAAATGAGTTAACAAGTTAGCATAAGTAAGTCAATTGGCATTTAGTATAATCTATGATGTTTAAAAAAATAATTAACATGACCTTTGCATGAGATTATAAAATGTTACTTTTTGTTGGGACAAGCTTCCATGGATAGATTTTCTGTGTCAGTCTCAATCTCAAAACCATCCATACATTTGTATTGCAGTTTGCCAATCTGGTTGTTATCATAGCTCATAGGGTTCAGAACTGATAAAGCCTTTATATAATCAATGAGTATGTGATAATTCCAACTGTTAAGGACAAATGATCCCTTGTGCTTAAATCTAAAATTACTGGGTCATGGGGCTGGAGAGAGAGCCCAGCCATTACAAGAATTGGCTGCTCTTCAAGAGAACCAAACTGGTGGTTTTAGGCTCAGCCCTCTTCTGGTCTCCTAGGGCACATCTGTGGTGCAGAGAGACACATGCAGACAAAGCATCCATGCATATAAAATAAAATTTTAAAACATTTCAAAGTTAACTCTTTTGGTCATTATAAGCATTCTCTACACCTGCAAAGATGTAAATATAAAGTAATTAAACCAGATTACAAACAATAATTCCTAAATCTTAGTGATTTTATATGATAAGGACATTTTCTCATTTATATCTCAAGTTCTATGTATGTAGCAGCCTACTCTCCTCGATGTTGGACTGACTTAACAAATAGGTTTCCACATAAGGAATATGCTGATCATAGATATTAGAAAAGACAAATGGAGGGGAGTGAGGGAAGGGGGCGAGATGAGAGAAGATAAGAGAGAAGAGAAGAATGAAAGGAGAGGAGAATGAAGGGGAGGAGAAGAGAGGGGAGGGGAGAGGAGGGGAGGGGAGGGGAGGGGAAAGGTAGGGAGGGGAGGGGAGGAGAGGCAGAACTGGAGAATTGCAGGACAACCTGGGCTTGAGCACCACTACCGTCTTTCTCATCATTCTTTTCTATATTTCTTCTTTTCATCCATTCAATAAATTGTAAAATGGCAAAAGATTAGGGTACAGTTTCATTCAAGGGTTTTTAGGATATGAGTCTTTTAGGTGGTCTTTTAAAAAGATCTCAGGGTGATAATTCCTATCTTGGAGATTAATAATGTCTATTGATGTAGTAAGCGTTTAGAGAAGAGGTGTAGTTAGGAAATTTCCTTAATTTAATGCTTCTCCCACGTATTTGACCCTGGAAAGTCCCCTGAGAAGTTGACTTACATCTGCGACAATAGCAAATTTCTATGCCAGACATATTTCTAGATCTTCCTGGGCATATGACAGGACTGTGTTTTTCTGCATAAAGATATTATACAGAAATTCTGTCTGTACTATCTTTTCTCAACAAAACCCAACTTTTCTAATCCTTTGCAAAGGGAACTTTGAATTTATTGTTTGTTGAGCATCATAGGTCATGCTAAGCGCCTTACTGACGATAAGCTAACAACACTTTGGCTCATTTCAGCTTCATAGTAAAGAAATTTACACACACTGTTATGGCCTGAACATTTGTGTTCCCACATAAAAAAAACAGAGCCACATTTTGAAACTGTAACTCTCAGAATGATGAGGTTAGGAGACGAAGCCTTTGGGAGGTGATAAGGTCATGAGGAGATGAGTTCATGAGGACACGGCCCTCCTGGCTGAGACTATACTGTTCTTAGAAGAGCTCCCAGAGAGCTCGTTTGCCTCTTCTGCTGTGTCAAGGCACAGGACAATCATTAGTCTACAACCCAGAACCTGACCATGCCACTACCTGGTCCTTGTCATCCTCAGCTTCCACAACTACAAGAAACATATTTCTGGGTTTATAAACTTCCCAACTGCTGTTATTTTGTAACTGTAGTCTGAATAGACTAAGGCACATCTAATACAAATGCAGAGAAAACTGAAGCAACACTAGAGAAGTCAACCATCACGCAAAAGGGATTAATTAAAGGTCTCAGGAATTTAATTTTAGAGAGGTCACAAGATGGGAAGATTTTACTTTAGTTTTCCTCTCTAATCAAACCTCAAAATATGTAGAAGTGATATTTGGACTTAAGTGAAGAATCTTAAAGGCCAAGTTGTTTAATTATGTAGATAATGATAAATCACCAAAATATTTTTATAAAATATATATAATATATGATTTTTTAAAATTTTCATTTCATGTGCATTGGTGTCTTGCCTGCATGTATGTCTGTGTGAAAGTGTTGGATCTTCTAGAACTAGAGTTACAGACAGTTGTGAACTGACTTATGGGTACTGGGATTTGAACCCAGGTCCTTTGGAAGAGCAGCCAGTGCTCTTAACTGCTAAGCCATCTCTCCAACCCCTATTTTATTGTTTTTTAATGTGTTTTGTTACATAAAGAAATTGTATTAATTTATTTTAATATATTTAGAAACTTTTATTAAAAATTTCATACATATATACAATGTATTTAAATATTTATCCCTTCTTCCTCTTCCAACCCCTCTAAGAACCCTAACTCCATCCCACTCCCAACTTCGTTTCTTTTTAAATAACGTACTGAGCTCAATTAGTGCTGCACAAAAATACCTGTGTGTGGGACCACCCACTGGAGCACGGTCATTCTACCAGAGACCACACCCTTAAAGAAGACTGATTCCTCCTACCCTAGGGATCATCAACTCTCAGGGGTTACTATTTCAATTTACCAAAATAGTAGTAGTTTCACCTCTAGGGCCTATGAGTTCCACAGGCAGGGGTTCTTGTTCAGATTTACAGCACCAGCCATAATCTCCTCCTGTAGAGCAGACCTTAAATCCAATCAGGAAAGTGCTTGGTTACCCCCATAGCGTTCATGCCGTCATTGCACTCATGGTCATATCCTAGCAGGTTGGTAATTATATTATCTCACAAGATTAACAGGGTGGTTAGACTGTTGATGACTTCGCTCTCCTAACAGCTTGCAGAGCAACTTCCTGATCTATGAAAGCTAGCCAGGGAGGAAGCTTCCAGGTCAGGACTAGCTTGATTTGTTCAAGTCCTGCTATCAACACATGTGGTATATTCAACATCTTACCATCAAGTTTTGGTTGGTAACCAAGAGCAATGGCAATAGTCTGCATTACTTGGGTGGTCTCCGGCTCTCTCCTTGACCAACAACTCGAAGAGAATTGCCTTTGTCTGTCACTGAGCTTCTTCTTGGCAACCTTTGGCATCAGGGAGGAGCTTTCTCCCTCATGGAGGGTAACTCCAATTGAACCTTTTTATATTTAGGAAACATAAAAAATAATAGGTTTTCATGTTTTTCCCGAAACATCCTTAGTGTTGGTTCCTTTACTCTACCCTCCTACACCCTTCTCCACTTAAAGATTTCTAATTCCATTTCCCTGCTTCATAACATTTTTATTATACTGTCTCTCGTCCCTTAAGATCTGTCCCTCAGCCGGGCAGTGGTGGCACACTTGGGAGGCAGAGGCAGGCGGATCTTTCTGAGTTCGAGGCCAGCCTGGTCTACAAAGTGAATCCAGGACAGCCAGGGCTACACAGAGAAACCCTGTCTCGAAAAAAAACAAAAAACAAAAAAACAAAAAAAAGATCTGACCCTCAACGGTGAAAGTTTTTTATATAAGAGCAACACAATGAGATAATTATGGCAAGACAGAAATTTCAAGTTCAGAAGAGTCCTGAAGCAACCCAACCCAAACCTCTCAACTTACAAATGAGAAAAATAAAGCAGCCAGGTGTGAGGCTGCGCACTGAAGACTCTCTTTTATTGTCATGGGCTTTGTCAGTGCATACGTGGCCAGAATGATTAGCTTGTTTCCACTTAGCCATGGACAGAGGTCAGACCTTGGTGACCTCTCATCCACTCCCCAAATTAATCTTTGGAGAGAATCTAAGAACTGCAGAGAAAAGGGAGGCAGAGAGAATATTTAGAATCTAGTAGAGCAGCTTGGGGATGACTGCAGGTTTTATTAGAGTTTTCAGAATGTATTTAGATTCAGCTTAGGTAGCAGTTCTATCCTGTTGTTCTGTTGCTGTGATATAGTATTCTGACCAAAAGCAACTAGGGGAGAAAAAGGATTAATGCAGCTTACACTTTGATGTCACAGTCCACCACCGAGGGAAGTCAGGCCAGAAGCTGAAGGCAGGAAGCCAGAGGAGAAACCATGGAGGGATACTGCTTCTAGTTCATTTTCTGGCTCGTTCCCAGGCTCATGCTTAGCTAGCTTTCTTATAGAACGCAGGGCCTCCTGTGTAGGGATAGTACCACACACGGTGGGTTGAACCTACCCACCTCAATCAAGAATCAAAATGACTCTTCACAGACATCCTTCAGGGCCTGTCTAATGGATAAATTGAGACCCTCTCTCTCTTTCAAGTGACTCTGGCCAAACTCAGCTTAGATAAGGGCTTCAGCTGGTTTGCCAAAAGAGGTATTTCATTATTTAGCTGTTTGGGAACATGAATTTGACTTTATTATAATAGAAATGTATGCTGAAGATAGGCATTCCCAACTCACAGGTCCAGGATATCAAGCAATATTCTAGTCACAGAAATTCTGAGTTCTGAAGAGAAGTAGTCTTCCCTAGCCACAATATCCTATTCTGATGCTGAGGTAAGATGTTAGCCAAGAAATTAACAACTGTTAATATGTAAAGTGGGACACACATTGTCTCGTCACTTCTGTGAGGTAGTCCTATTACCAGCATTTAAAAAGGGGGGAGGAGTACTTAAATAATTTGCTTCAAATTCTAGATCTGGTGGGAGGAAAGCCAGGAATCAAACCTTGGCCTGACTGAACACATCCCTGTGTTGGGTCCCTCCTGCATGGAGAGAGAGGCCATTTTCACTCCCCAGAGGCCTCCGTCAGACGGGGTCTCCCATGCTGGAGAAATACCACTATTCAGAGCTTAAACCTTGCTCTAAATCAGCCAGAAAGTGCAAAGTGGTCCCGAAACTTAGACTTTCCTGCTTTCAAAAGCCTTACATTTCCACAGCAACTCCTGAGAAGACGCATCAGTGTTAAATGAGGTGTTCTGATGACCGATTGACCAGCAATAATCATAAAAACCACATCACCAGCCCTCCACACTGTCACCTACGTGCTTAGTAAATACTGTTAAAATAAGGTCTCACCAATAAAGCGTCAGGGGGATTAGTATAAATGGACCGAGATGGTGAGGTACTTCAAAACTTCCCTGGGACCTGCTGACCACAGCGGTTCTCATTTGCTCTCTGGAAGGATGAAGGGCCCCACTCTTGCTCTGTTTCTCTTCTCAGTCCTGTTGGCTGTCGCGGAAGTAAGAAGCAGGGAGACTGTGAAGCTCTGTGGCCTCGACTATGTAAGAACCGTCATTTACATCTGTGCCAGCTCTCGGTGGAGGAGACACCTGGAGGGGGCTTTCCACACCCAGCAAGGTAATTGATCATGCACCTCACTTTTTTTTTCCAGACCTCTCTTTTTAACCCCGTCCCTTCAGCCTATTTATTTAAGTAATTATTTCTCTAGGAATTACTGATCTGCTTGTATATCAATGTGTATCAGTGCTTAATCATCAAAATATGTTACTGAATAGGCCTGGGAAAAGGCAAACATGGGCCGGGCAGTGGTGGCGCACGCCTTTAATCCCAGCACTTGGGAGGCAGAAGCAGGCGGATCTTTGAGAGTTCGAGGCCAGCCTGGTCTACAAATTGAGTCCAGGACAGCCAGGGCTACACAGAGAAACCCTGTCTCGAAAAACCAAAAAAAAAAAAAAAAGGCAAACATGGTACTTTTTCAAACGCACTGCCATTCTTTAGTCTTGAAATCATTTCACTGCACTAGACTTCAGTGAGCTTAGCATTCATGGACAGAACAGTGAAGGCTATAGGAAGGCCAGATGCTTATTTACACACGGTGATTACAGGGTATCAAGTTAGAATTCAGGTAAGAGGCAAGCAAGGCTGAAAGGAAGGACCTGACTTAGATGATCACTTATTGAGAACTAGGCAATTTCAGAGGCAGATTTTCACTTAGCTTTCCAATGACGATCATGTGAATGAAGTAATGCTGCTGCTGTTAAAAGTAATGCTGTTTATCATTTATCAAGGAGAAAACTGTTTACCCAGTCACACAGCAGTGAGGCCAGGGAGCAAGAGCTAAAGTCGCTGCTATTACATACTGTGCCCCAGGTGAAGAGAAGGCTTCAGTAGACAATCAATCACATCATGGAGAAGGTGGAATTTGACAGAGGTCCTGAAGGGCCTGTCAAATTTGAGAAGTTGTGGGGGTGGAATTGGGGGGGCATAGTGAACAACAGGAAATGCATGGTCAGAATTCCCAGGTTGCCCTTCAGCCTGTTATCACACTAGCAGTGATGTGCTGATAACACTGGACTACTGTTTTCAATTCACATAATTTAGTAGATGGGATTCTTCCTGCAAATTTTGTAATGAATTACAAGGTAAAGGCTGGAGACATGACTCAAGTGTTGAGAGCACTTGCTGCCCTTTCTGAAGACCTGAGTTCAGCTCCCAGCACCTGTGTCAGGTGCTCACAACCACCTATAACTATAGCTCCAGGGGATTTGAGTCCTCAGGCCCCACTGGGCACCTGCACTCATGTGCACACACACACACACACACATACACATACACAGACCCTTACATACACACACACATAATTATAAACAATAAAGATAAAAATTTTAAGCTGTAAGATAAAATTTATTTAAGGTTCTATTATTCTATTTTTTAACTGACAAAACCATGGATTTATCATGTATGTACCATGTTAATGATGTACAATGGCTAAATCAGAGTAATTCACATACACACACACACACACACACACAAAACCTATACCTTACCACACTCTACTGAAGGGGCTGATAGGTTAATATAAGTTAGATTTAGTGAA
>CAJQZJ010005020.1:1077303-1163439 GCA_907164525.1 Lophiomys imhausi | reverse complement strand
TAATAAATAAATAAGAGTTAAATAAAAAATAATTTAAAAGTTCGGTTACACTCTACCTATACATTTCTTAAATTACCTATTTTTTCTTGTGGTGAGAACACTGAAAATGTATGCTCTTAGTAACTTCCAGAATGTATATGTTGCTGTTGATCACACGTTGCATAGCCAACCTCTTGAATGTATCTGTCCTGGCTATTTGAAACTGCACAGTCCTTGGCTCCCCTCTTCTCTATCCCTGGACACCTTAGTCATCCTTAGACAGCCTCCATTCTCCTTTAGCTCCCGTGGCCTCAGCTGTGCAGATCTCATAAGTGAGACCATGCAACATCCCCCTTTTTGTGCCTACCTCCCAACTCTGCTTGAATAATGGGTGGAATTGCCTTTGTTTTCTAATAAACATTTAGGAAATGAATGACACATAAATGCTGAAGCCACATGCATAATGCTAAAGGTTTCAGCTTGGCTTAAAAAGAATTTGGTAAACAAAAGATTTGAGTCAATCACCAACAATATTTGTTTTTTAGTGGGGTAATACCTTGAGATGTGATAAACTTGTCCTTATCGTTTTAATACTAAGATTCATGCAGACCTTTTCAGAAATGTGTGTTTTTAAATTTTAAAAGAAAAAGAGTTGTCATCGATTTTTTAAACAGCACATCACGATATAATAGAAAAATGCACTGAAGTATCTCTGAAATATATAGAGCAGTAAAAGGAAAGTTTTGTAAATTTCTCTCTTTTTACATTTTTAAATGTAATCATTATTCTGGGAGTATGTGTGCCTGTGTGTATGCATGACGTGTACATACAGGCACATATGCCACAGCACATGTGTGGAGGTCAGAGGACGACTTTTTGGAGTCAGTTCTCTCCTCCCATGTTTACATGGATCATGGGGATTAAAGTGAAGCCCAGTGTCTCATTGTTGGGTTGCCAGTACCCCTCCCCACTGAGCCACTTCACTGGCCTTATCTCCTTTTGAAATTACTGAAATCATAACACTCAAACTTTCCACAGCTTGTCAGTGTGTTTTCCTTCACATTATGTATCTGATTAACTCATGTTGTTTTTGTTTAGTGCTTGCCAGAGCTGAGTCTCAACTAAATTAAAAGCCAGAGGGCCGTGAATATAGGCATTGGGAATAACATTTAGATTAAACAATTTTGCTCATGATTCTGTTTTAGATATATGGAATAGAAATCCCATTGATCAAGGCACTGATCAAGCAAGGCATACCCAGGGTTTTTGTTACTGTTACTGTCTGGCTTCTAGCTAATTAATTACATCTCCCATAGCTAATTACATAGCCTATTCCTAATTATAACTAATATCTTTGGAAACTGCTGGTCATGGAGCAGAAGGGGCTGGTAGCATTTGCTGCTAGCCAACAGACACTGTTGCCTTTCAACTGCTGTAAAATGAAGAACATGCATGACCCAGCTCTTCCTGAAGTGCTGGTCTTTAGTGCTTTCTTTGTCAGAGTTCTTTAGGGTGGGCTGCCTTTCTCTCTTACAGCTCAGACAAGAAACCACATCCAGCTCCCAGGCAGACAGGAAATGTCCAGGGAAACTCTTGAGCGCAACCTTCCCAATATGGCTCTCTCGGGACAGGAACTTGTTCACGATCCACAGGCACCCGTGGAAGGGCTTTGGCAGCCGAAGGAGCACTCAGTGGTATCCAGAAGAGATCTGCGAGCTCTGTGCTGCAGGGAAGGCTGCTCCATGACTGAGCTCAGCACCCTCTGTTAGGAAGCACCCAACCTCCACAGGGCTTACGCTTGTATCCAGCTGGCTTTCTACCATGCCCCACATTCAGCTTCTATCACTACAACTGTGGCTTTTGGGTAGGCGATCCTTTCCTAAAAGGTCTATTATGGTTTAAAACCACAGGAAAGTCTCTCTCCTCCCTTTGCAGAGGCCAATTCACTCTTTTTCTAAATTCTAACTACTGCTTTGACATTTCAAGTGCTGTGAAAAAATTGCAATAAAAATGCCTGAATCCAAGCTCACTGTGATTCTTTTCCCTTTAAAAATTGTAATAAGGAGGCCGGGCATGGAGGCGCATTCCTTTAATCCGCGCACTCCTTTAATCCCCATACTCGGGAGGCAGAGGCAGGCAGATCTCTGTGAGTTGGAGTTCAGCCTGGTCTACAAAAGTGAGACCAGGACAACAAGAGCTGTTACACAGAGAAACCCTACCTTGCCAGGCATGGTGGGACACACCTTTAATCCTAACACTCAGGAGGCAGAGGCAGGCAGATCTCTGTGAGTTGGAGGCCAGCCTGGTCTACAGAATGAGTTCCAGAACAGCCAAGGATATTATACAGAGAAACCCTGCCTCAAAAAACAAACAAGCAACCAAAAATGTTATAAAGGCAGGAGAGATGTCTCAACGGTTAAGAGCACTCATTGCTCTTGTAGAAGTCATGGGTTCAGTTTCCAGCAATCACACAATTGTTACACTATTCTATAATGCCAGTACTAGTACTAGGGGACTCTGACACCTTCGTCTGATCTCTACTGACACTCAGTCTGCATGTGGTACTCATGCATATATATGCAGGCAAAACACTCATACAAGCAAAATGATATGTATGAGTAAATCTAAAAAAAATGGATCATTGACTCCAACAAAAAACTTAAAGCAGAGATTGGAGAAATGGATCAGCAGTTAAGAGCACTGGCTGTTCTTGGTTCAATTCTTAGAACCACATAACAGCTTACAACTACCTGTAACTGCAGTTCCAGGGAATCTGATGCCCTTTTCTGGCCTCCTCGGTCACCAGGCAAGCATGTATTGCACAGACACACACAGACACAGGAAGAACATCAATACACATAAGCAAATCTTTAAAACAAAGTAAAAATAAAAGTTATGTACCACTACAAATAAGGGCAGCCCCCCCCCCACCTCCTTAGAATCTTACAGTCTCTTGGAGCGTATGAGCGATAAAGGTCCTGGAACTGGAGTTATAGATGGCTGGGAGCCACCGTGTGGGGCTGGGAAACAGACTCCTGAGCCATCTGTCCAGCCTCAATCTAGTGAGGTCTTACTACAGGGGTTCCAAAGTCTTCCCTTCCAATGATGGTTAAGATGGGAGAGACTGCTGTACCATCTCACAGGAAAGAGCTCTGCCTCTCGTAAGCATAGAAGCAGCTTTGGAAGGCTGATTGATTATCATCCTTCAGCTCTTCCAAACGATTTCTGGGACCACAGCTCTTAGTGGTATCTGTGGCAAGGGAGTAGGACAGAGAGAGGGGCATGAAGATTAGCAAATGAAAGAGACAAATGATAGAAAAAAATAAGAATAGACTCACCACTGCCTCCAAGAAATATGTGAAAGGGATGGAACATAAGCAATATACACATGTAGAAAAGAAGGCAGACACTATATAAGTGCCCTATAAATGGTCACAATTCTTGTGGTCAAGGGCCTTTGAGTCTTGGACCTTTTCAACTCTCTGGCCCATATCTACTTTAGGAAATTCTCTGTTTTTAAATGAACTGTCTCTAAGCCAGGTGTGGTGGCATGTGTTTTAAGCCCTGCACTTGGGAGGCAGAAGCAAACTGATCTCTGTGAGTTTGAGGACAGTGTTGTCTATATAGTGAGTTCCAGGATAGCAAGGGAAGCACAGTGAGATGCTGTCTTAGAACACACACACACACACACACACACACACACACACACACACACACTCCCTAAAAGTGTTACAGCTCTGAGAGGAAAGGTATCCTGGCAGGAGCCAAGGAATACCACAAAGTCACACCTCATAACAAATCTCACACAAGAGATTTATTGGGAAAGACACAAGAGGGTGGTTGCCTGTGCTTGGGCGAGAAGCACCAGGGAACTGAGTAGAAGTCGGGCTTTCTGTAGGGTTTCTTATGGGGAGAGTGTGCAGTTTTCCAGGTGGTCTGAAATTAGTGGGAATTTGTGTCCTGATCTTGGGTTTTTGGTTTTGGTTTTGTTTCTGTAGGGTAGAGCTTGGGCATCTGTGTCTCCAGGGCTATGGGCATTAGAGTAGTCTGGAGGTGGGGCCTGGTCACTTGTGCACCTCAAGGCATTTACATACCCCACCACTACCACCACTATCAACTAGCATCAACAAGCTGTATCTATTTCTACCATTATCCTTGTGTCCCTGGTCCAGTTCTTTGTTTGTGATGCAAGAACATAGAAATCGTAGTGGATGCTCCCTCAACCCCCATCCATGCCTAGCACAGCAGGAAAACCTAAAAACATGAATACAAAGAAAATAGAACCAGTTGTTAATTCATCACCCAGAAATTAGTGAATACTTAACTTTCAAGTTACTATGAATTATTTCTGAGAATTTGAACAATGATGTTGCTCAGTGTAAATAAAGTTTTTCCCTCCCAAAGGACTTCAACATGCTCAGTAATTGCTTTCTAACATTGCCATTCAAGATCCCAAGAACAGGTATAGACCATATATGCATCAATCTCAGCTCCTATAAACAGCAGACATTCAGAGTAGTGCTCTCCTTCTTGTAGCCTAAGCTACCTTTATTTTGACTCTGTCTTACAGAGATAAAAGGACTTTCCATTCTTATCCTAGCACTTGTGAAGCTGAGACCTAGCTGGTGAAGCCATTGTTATGTAACTGGATGTCTTCCTAGATAAAAGGAAAAAGTAGGGCTATCACAAAACATTTTCATCTCTTACACTGTCAGGGACTCCTCTAGTGGGTTGTAAGAACAGTCAGGATCTGTTCAGCCTAGCTCTGCTCTTATTAATGCTGCCTGTGAATGCTGTCAATACATGTAGGGTGCTGATTGTGTTTGGTCTTTAAACATTACATTCACACATCAGCTGCAGTTTAACCTGTAAGGAAGGGATGGTTTTTTATCATCATCTTTCACAGGAGAAAGTCGTCTGGAGAGAATTGAAAAAAAAATGACTAAAGCTGTACAGTTGAGTGGATGGATACACAGTAAACTGCTTAGTGTGAATCAAGGCAGTCTTGACGAACTCGCTAATATTCAAAATTCTTATTACCATTAGGCTAATTATTTAAATGTTAGTTTTATTAGGTAGCAAGTTAGATACCATCAGAGAAGGAGATCTATGGAGATGGAGCCCTCCCTCTTAATCAGCAGCATGTAAAATCAAAAATAAAATTTTAAGACCCGTTTATTGATCAAAAGAATGGGATCCGAGGCGTAGTTACTGTCCTTGATGGAGATGCTATTCTGAACTGTCTGGAAGGCTATTCATTGATAGCTTCCTAAACCTTATAAGCATATGATCTAGGAGCTGGAGCGATGGGTCAGTGGTGAAAAGCACTGGCTGCCCTTCCAGAGGTCCTGTGTTCAATTCCCAGCACCTGCATGACAGCTAACAATCATCAGTAACTCCAGTTCTACCAGATCCAATGTGCTTCTCCCCTCTGTGGGCATCAGGCATGCATGTCATGCACAGACATACATGTAGGCAAACACAAGCATAAAATAAAACTAAATCTTAAGATTATGATCTCTAAGAAGCTTTCTTAAAGAATAAGAATACAGTTG
The DNA here is from genome assembly GCA_907164525.1 of Lophiomys imhausi. Taxonomy (NCBI): domain Eukaryota; kingdom Metazoa; phylum Chordata; class Mammalia; order Rodentia; family Muridae; genus Lophiomys; species Lophiomys imhausi. Next base: position 1,157,905 of record CAJQZJ010005020.1, on the reverse strand, counting down.
TTCTTTTGAAAGAGAATCAATCCAAATGCCTATGTCAATCACCTGGATCTGGGAGGCTTTAGAAGCAGCATAAAGCCTTCCTAAAATGTAAGTCAGATTGATTTACAGTACTAGGCATAAGTTTCTTCCTGTGAGGTGGGCCTTCAATCCTCAGAAAGCTGTTAGTTACCCCCACCACACAGCTTGCTGGTCAGCCATTATTATAGCCTGCAGAAGTATTAGCTGGATAAGAGTATTGATTAGTCTTCCCCTCCCGAACCCCAGCATCCTGCTTAGCACCTTCTGGTACTATGAAAGCCTTGACCAAAGCCTGTGCTGTCTTTAGCATTAGAGCCTTACTATTCAGCTGTGGTGGGCAACTGTATTAGTTACTTTTCTATTGTCATAATAAAAGCACCATGACCAAGGCAACTTGAAGAGGAGAGTGTTTACTTGGGCTTATCTTTTCAGAGAGATAAGAGTCCTATGGCACGAGACATGGCAGTAGATGTCAGTCACAGCAGCAGGAACAACCCCAAGTTCACAACTCGAACCCCAAGCAGGAAGCTAAGAGAGAACTGGGGATGATGCCAGGCTTTTGAAATCTGAAAGCCCATTCCTAGTAACATACTTCCTCCAGCAATGCTATACCTTCCAAACAGAATCACCAACTGGGGACGAAGAGTTCAAATGCCCAAGACTATGGGGGACATCTCATTCAAATCACGATGGTAATTAAAATCAATGGCAATAGCCTGTATTCTTTTTTTTTGGGGGGGTCTCTTGCACTCCCCCTACCAACCTAAAGGGAATAGCCCACACCTGGCACTGGGCTTTTTATTTGGAACCTATATGTAAACAAAAAATTTTTATTATCTTGTATTTATTAATAACTAATAAACCCTATATCCTATAACCTATAAGCACCTAATACCTAAGAACATCTAAACAATTTTACCTCTTTTGTTTTTTTTTATAAGTACTTTATTATTTTTTTTCAAGTTACATTTCAGTCGCAAACCCTTCCCTATTCCCCCTTCCTGTCCCACCCTTCCACCCTGTTCCCCCGCCCCAACAGCTTCTCTTTTCATTCCAACAAATGGTTCTTTCTCTTATAACAGTAAATTCTATACAAAACAGCAGAATTAAATATGCCACATTTATGAGAGTTAAATGGCCCAGTACACCTTCCCAATATCCAGTTCATACATATTTGGCCCCTGACTTTAACCTTCTACCTTCTAACCATCTCCATGAGTTTAAAGTTCTATAACTGACTTAGCTTTCATACTAACTTGCATCACTATTATAACCATCTTCTTAGATCTAGAACGCCCTCTTGATTCCTAAACAACTCAAAATTGAGCTATGAGACTCAAGCTGTCCATTCTTCAACCACCTCAGAGAGCTGAGAAGGATAAATATATCTGATTATATAGGAAGTGCAGGGCCTGCAGCTTCCAATACTAAGAAATGACAAACCAGTGACTACCTGGACAGTTCCCATTTTCTCTCCATACATTCCAGCATCAGTCTTCAGCCTTTTGGTCCTGTTTCTCTGACAGACATTTATTGTAGAGCAGGGATTGTGAAGGACTAACCTACCCTGTCTTGGCAGAGCTAGGCTGTCGACTTCCCTGCTACCAAGTTTTGTCCTTTTTGGACAGCAGTCTGTCTGCAGTTGAAGCAAGGAGTTTTTACATGCCAAGAGATAGGCTTGCCACTAATTCAACCATCTCACACTGGAGATTCTTCTATGCTTTTCTTCTACTTGGAGTAGAATAGGGGGTGCTGTCAGGAGCTGATATGTCACGATATCAAAAAAAAATCTTAATTTAAGACCACATCTTTGAATGCCATATTCTGCAGATCTCTTGGGGTTTTTGAAGATGCCCTATCTATCTCTTGTATTTAGATAAGCAAATGTTGCTTGTCTCTTAACAACTTGATTACTGAGTAGCTTAGAGAATATATGTGATAGACTGTCTTAGTAGCTAACAAGGTGACATGCATGCATGACTAGGAGTTTGTTTTTCTTAACTATCCTAAACAGTTTAAGACGGTTGGTATCAAGAGGCCAGAGCTTCACATTTCATTTTTAAGTATCTCTAGGTACGATACCATTAGGAAGCGTTACCTTAAATTTTGTATCAATATACAAAGATCAATGCCTGTGCGGCCCAATACAATCTTAATATTGCGTCCATATACAAGGGTCAATACCATTGTGGTCAACTATAATCTTAATTTTGTATCAATATACAAATATCAATACCGACGTAGACCAATACAATCTTATTTTTGCACAATAAACAATGGTCAATACCACTTTAGCCAAATATACTATTAATTTTGTATCAATATACAAGGGTATAAGGGCATATTCAATAATGTGACCTTTCTTCTTGATCCTTCCTGTGCTGTCTATGTCTCAATTTTTCTCAAGTCCGTGCATTCCTACATAGGAGATAAAGAAGGATACAGAAAAGGGAAAGAAGGAATACCCTGGGTCTAACCTCCAAAACCCATTAAACAGGACCATTTAACAACTTGTAATCTCTTCCCCTAAATAACAGAGTTTTCAGTTGTCCTTCAAATAACCGAAAAAGGGGGGGGGGCGGAGAAACACCCTCCCCACCCTCTGGGTATGGGACGTCGCTCTCTTAAAATGACTTCCTGCTGATTTGGGTCGTAGTAAACCTGTTTGGGGCCCAAACCAAAATGGAAAAATGGTTAAAAATGTTAATACAATCCTTTTATGTTCAGTCCTTCTGTTCTCAGCTGTTTAGATGTCCTAAGGAGTTTGTAGGCAGAAGCTGAACTTCCAGGCTTTACTGAGGTTCTGGCTGGGGCATTGTGTAAAGCTGAACGGTGTTAGCGATATTGAGTTGTTGTGGTTTTAGGCTTTTGATGGAGACATCTATTGAGGGAGTCTGTCAGGCTGAATCATCTGGGTCACTCATCTTCTTTGGTGTCTGATTCTGATTTCTGCTGAGGTTTCCATTGTCCAATTGTCCCTGGGTTCCTTGAATGGATGCTTTGATTCTCCTGGAAAGATAAGAACAGAGCCCTGCCCTAATCCTCACTCAGGGACAATCACCCTCTTTTTTTTTGGGGGGGTGGGGTAGGTAATATTTCTCCTGAAGCAAATTTGGTTTTTGACAATATATAAAGTGTTATCTTTCAATCTGGTTTAAAGAAGAAATTATTTTGTTATTTTGGAGCTAAACCAGCTTTAGTGTATATATTTTGAGGTCTCGAAGGACAATTTGTTTGTGTTTTGTGGGCCTTTGGTAAGTAGCTTTTAAACTTAGGTCCTTCCAAATCCTATGTGTGTGTCTCTGCATTTTAATTATTGGGATCCGAGACCTGTGGTTCCCATCTGAGGGGATTAAAGATGTGTTCCACCACTCCTGGATCGAAGTTTTTCTTTATTTAGAGTTTGTTTTGTATCAGGCTGACCTTGAGCTCTGAGATCTGCCTGTTTCTGTCTCTAGTGTGTTGGGGTTAAGGGTGTACTCTTCTTGAATGATGGGATTAAGGGTGTGTATCCTCACCACCCTTTTCCGTGTAACTCTAGAATTTATAAGTCCACTAACTCTATGGTGCTCCTCCCGTCTCTGCTGAAGTTAAAGGCATGGGTTAACACCACATTTCTCCTGTATTTTACCTTAGCTCTACGTTTTTTCGACACTTGGAGGTTCATAAAACCAGGTTGAACGGCTGTGTCCTTTATTTTATTTACAGTGTTTTAACGTTGTTACCTGCTTTTTTTTTTTATTAGTAAATTTATTTGTTTGTTGCTACAGGTTACATCCTTGACATATTGTCCTCTTTTCCAGCTTCCCAGCCTCACCCTCCCATGCTCTACTCCCTGACCCTTCCATCTTGATCCTCTGGGGTGGAGTGTCCCTGCATACCAGTCTCTCACCACAGATCAGGAGTCATGTGAGGGCTGAGGGCCTCTTCATACACCGGGGGCGTACGAGGCAGTACTGCCAGTGAAAGGTGTCTCCTTGCTACAGGTGGGGGGGGGGGAACTAAAAAAAAAAACCAACAGACACACAAACCCACAAAAACAAAGAACAACAACAAAAAAGAGAGGAAAAAGAAAGAGAAAAAAGAGGGAAAGGAAAAAGAAAAAGAAATGAAAAGAAAAAAGAAATTTATGTCCATGTTCCTTTTGGTGTGTTGGTTGTAGTACAGATATCCTGTACAATATAGCTAAAATCCTACTATAAGTGAATAGATGCCATGTGCATCCTTCTGAGTCTGGGTTAGCTCACTCAGGATGAGCTTCTCTAGATCCATCCATTTGGTTGCAAATTGCATGATTTCATTGTTTCTTATAGCTGAGTAATATTCCATTGTATAGATGTACCACAATTTTTTAATCCATTTTTCAGTTGAGGGACATCTGGGTTGTTTCCAGTTTCTAGCTATTACAAATAAGGCTGCTATGAACATAGATGAGGAGACTTCTCTATGTCTCCGTGAGGTGTCTTTTGGGTGTATACCCAGAAGTGGTATGGCTGGGTCCTGAGGCAAAGTTATTCCAAGGTTTCTAAGATATCTCCAGACAGACCTCCATAGTGGTTGCACAAGTCTGCACTCCCACCAGCAATGGAGGAGGGTTCCCCTTTCTCCACACCCTTGCCAGCATGTGCTGTCATTTGAGCTCTTTATCTTAGCCATTCTGACAGGTGTGAGATGGAATCTCAGGGTCATCTTGAGTTGCATTTCTCTGATGATTAAGGATGTTGAGCATTTCTTCAGGTGACTCTTGGCCATTAGGAATTCCTCCTTTGTGAATTCTCTATTTAGCTCCGTCTCCCATTTTTTGATTGGATTATTTGGTTTCTTGGCATTTAGTTTCTTGAGTTCTTTGTAGATTTTAGATAATAGCCCTCTATCAGATGTGGGGTTGGTGAAGATTTTCTCCCAGTCTGTAGGCTGCCGTTTTGTTCGAATGACAGTGTCTTTTGCCTTACAGAAGCTTTTCAGTTTCATGAGGTCCCATTTATTGATTGTTAATCTCAGATCCTGAGCTGTTGGTGTTCTGTTCAGGAAGTTGTCACCTGTGCCAATGAGTTCGAGGGTTTCTCCTACTTTTTCTTCTATTATCTTTACTGTGGCCGGCCTTATGTTAAGGTCTTTGATCCACTTGGAATTAAGTTTTGTACAAGGTGATAGGTATGGGTCTAATTTCATTCTTTTACAAGTGGACATCCAGTTGGACCAGCACCATTTGTTGAAGATGCTGTCCTTCTTCCATTGTGCGGTTTTGGCTTCTTTGTCAAAGATTAGTTGGCCATAGGTGTGTGGGTCCATGTTTGTGTCTTCAATTCGATTCCATTGATCCACTGGTCTGTTTCTATACCAGTACCATGCTGTTTTTATTATTATTGCTCTGTAGTACAGCTTGAAATCTGGGATGGTGATACCTCCAGATGTTTTTTTATTGTACAGGATTGATTTAGCTATTCTGGGCTTTTTGTTGTTCCATATGAAGTTGAGTATAGCTTTTTCCAAGTCTATAAAGAATTGTGTTGGTATTTTGATAGGAATTGCATTGAATCTACATATTGCTTTTGGTAGAATAGCCATTTTTATTATGTTGATCTTACCTATCCATGAGCATGGGAGATCTTTCCATCTTCTAAAGGCCTCTTCCATTTCTTTCTTCAAGGGCTTGAAGTTCTTGTTGTATAGGCCCTTTACTTGCTTGGTTAGAGTTACCCCCAGGTATTTTATATTGTTTGTGGCTATTGTGAAGGGGGTTGTTTCCCTTATTTCTTTTTCGGTATGCTTGTTTGTTGTATAAAGAAGGGCTTCTGATTTTTTTGAGTTAATTTTGTATCCAGCCACCTTGCTGAAGTTGTTTATCAGCTGTAAGAGTTCTTTGGTGGAGTTTTTGGGGTCGCTTATGTATACTAACATATCATCTGCGAATAGGGATAATTTGATTTCTTCATTTCCAATGTTTATCCCTTTGATTTCCTTTAGTTGTCTTATTGCTCTAGCAAGAACTTCAAGTACTATATTGAAGAGATATGGAGAAAGTGGACATCCTTGTCTTGTCCCTGAGTTTAGAGGAAATGCTTTAAGCTTCTTTCCATTTAATTTGATGTTGGCCACTGGCTTGCTGTATATTGCCTTTATTATTTCTAGGTATGGTCCTTGTATGCCGGTTCTCTCCAGGACTTTTAGCATGAAGTGGTGTTGGATTTTGTCAAATGCTTTTTCTGCATCTAGCGAGATTATCATGTGTTTTTTTTCTTTCATCTTGTTTATATGGTGAATTACATTGATAGACTTTCGTATATTGAACCATCCCTGCATTCCTGGGATGAAGCCTACTTGATCATGATGTATGATATTTTTGATGTGTCTTGAGTTTGGTTTGCTAGTATTTTATTAAGTATCTTTGCATCTATGTTCATGAGGGAGATTGGTCTGAAGTTCTCTTTCTTTGTTGGGTCTTTGTGTGGTTTAGGAATCAGAATGACAGTGGCCTCATAGAATGAGTTTGGCAGTGTTCTTTCTGTTTCTATGTGGTGGAAGAGTTTGAAGAGTAATGGTGTTAGCTCCTCTTTGAAAGTCCGGTAGAATTCCGTGCTAAAGCCATCTGGCCCTGGGCTTTTTTTGGTTGGGAGATTATTAATGACTGTTTCTATTTCCTTAGGGGTTATTGGGCTGTTTAAGCTGTTAATCTGATTTTGATTTAGTTTTGGTAGGTGGAATTTATCGAGGAAATTGTCCATTTCGCTTATGTTTTCAAATTTGGTGGAGTATAGATTTTTAAAGTAGGACCCGAATATTTTCTGGATCTCCTCGATGTCTGTTGTTATTTCTCCCTTTTCAGTTCTGATTTTGTTGATTTGGGTTCTTTCTCTTTGCCTTTTAGTTAATTTGGCTAGGGGTCTGTCTATTTTGTTGATTTTCTCGAAGAACCAACTCTTGGTTTCATTGATTCTTTGTATAGTTCTTTTTGATTCTAAGTTGTTGATTTCAGCCCTAAGTTTGATGATTTCCTGCCTTCTGCTCCTCTTGGGCGTGTTTGCTTCTTTTTTTTCCAATTCACCCAGCTTAGCTGTTAATTCACTAATATGAGCTGTCACAATTTTCTTTTTGAATGCACTTAGTGCTATGAACTTTCCTCGTAGCACAGCTTTTATTGTATCCCATAGGTTTGGTTATGTTGTGTCTTCATTGTCGTTGGATTTTAAGAAGTCTTTGATTTCCTTCTTTATTTCTTCCCTGACCCAGTGGTCATCCAGTAAGGAGCTGTTCAATTTCCATGTGTGTGTAGGCTTTCTGTTGATTCTTTTGCTGTTGAAGACCAGCTTTATTCCGTGGTGGTCTGATAAGATACAAGGGGTTATTTCAATTTTCTTGTATCTGTTGAGGCTGTCTTTGTGTTCAACTCTCTGGTCGATTTTGGAGAAGGTTCCGTGGGGTGCTGAGAAAAAGGTGTATTCCTTTGTGTTTGGGTGAAATGTTCTGTAGATATCTGCTAGGTCCATTTGTTTCATGATCTCTGTTAGACTCAATATTTCTCTGTTTGGCCTCAGTCTTGATGATCTATCCATTGTTGTGAGTGGGGTGTTGAAGTCTCCCACTACTAATGTGTTGTGATCGATGTGCAATTTAAGTTTTAGAAGTGTTTCTTTTACAAAAGTAGGTGCCTTTGTATTTGGGGCATAGATGTTCAGTATTGAGATTTCCTCTTGATGAATATTCCCTTTAATGAGTATATAGTGCCCTTCTTTGTCTTTTTTCATTAACTTCAGTTGGAAGTCTGTTTTGTTTGATATTAGGATGGCTACTCCAGCTTGCTTTCTGGGTCCATTTGCTTGGAAAACCTTTTCCCAGCCCTTTACTCTGAGGTAGTGACTATCTCTGGTAGTGAGATGTGTTTCTTGTATGCAGCAAAGGGACGGGTCTTGCTTGCGGATCCACTCTGTAAATCTGTGTCTTTTTACTGGGGAGTTGAGACCATTGATGTTGATGGATATTAGTGACCTGGGGTTGTTGTTTCCCATTAGTTTGGTATAGGTGATGGTCCTGTGTCTCTTTTGGTTTAGTTGCTGAGGGGTTTTCTATTCCCTTTGTTTTCTTGGGTGAAGTTTTCTTCTCTGGGATGGAATTTTCCTTCTAGGATTTTCTGTAGGGCTGGGTTTGTGGGGAGATATTGTTTAAATTTGATTTTGTCATGGAATATCTTGTTTTCTCCATCTATGTTGATAGAGAGTTTTCCTGGGTATAGTAGTCTGGCTGGGCACTTATGATCTCTCAGGACTTGTAGGATATCTGTCCAGGCCCTTCTAGCTTTTAAAGTTTCTGAGGAGAAGTCAGGTGTAATTCTGATGGGTCTGCCATTGTATGTGACTTGGCCTTTTTCTCTTACAGCTTTTAATATCCTTTCTTTGTTCTGTATATTTGGTGTTTCAATTATTATGTGGCGAGAGGAGTTTCTTTTCTGATCTAATCTGTTCGGTGTTCTATAAGCCTCTAGGATTTTTATTGGCATCTCTTTTTTCAGGTTTGGGAAGTTTTCTTCTATGACTTTGTTGAAGATATTTCCTGGACCTTGGAGTCAGGAGTCTTCTCTTTCCTCTATGCCTATGATTCTTAGGTTCCATCTTTTCATTGAGTCCTTGATTTCTTGGATGTTGTGGGTGAGACATTTTTTAGCCTTCTCATTTTCTTTGGATGTTGTACAGATTTCTTCCATCGAATCTTCCATGCCTGAGATCCTGTCTTCCATCTCTTGCATCCTATTGTTGATACTCCCATCCGTAGTTCCTGTTCTCTTCCCTTGGTTCTCCACTTCCTCTTTTAACTCTGACTGTGTTTTCTTTATTGTTTCTATTTCTATTTTTATGTCTTGTATGGTATTGTTCATTTTGTACATTTCCTTCTCCAGCTTACTTGTTTTTGTCTGAAAATCTTTCATTGCTTTGTCTTTTTCCTGTTCAAGCTCTGTCACCTTGGCTTGGAGCTCTTTAATGGTATTGTTCATTGTTTTGGCTTGTAAAATTGTGGCTTCTTTGAATACCTTCATAGATTTAAGTTCTTCTTGAAGTGACTCTATCACTTTCCATAATGCAGAATTGTCATCGTTTTCATGTGTTACTGTTGGTGTGAGGTCATCCAAATTGGAAGAGCTAGGATAATTCTGCTTTGTTGGAGTCATATTTCCTTGATTTCTATTTTTTCTTGGACCTTTGGCCATGTGTGTGTGTTTAGCTGTCTGTTCTTGTCGTTTTCTGTGTTTGGATCCACAAGGGATGCTTTGGTGAAGGAGTCAAATTGCTTGGCTATCTGTCCTTGCTTGCAGGGTGATCTCAGGGTCACTGTGGTTTTAATAGCCTGAATTGTTGTGAGCTGGTGCAGCCTATTCCCAGGTAGTGAGTAATGGTCCAGGATTGTTACACTGCTCCCAGTTCAGACTTCTCTATTTTGCACACTGAGTGATCAGCCTTCAATGGTTCTAATGGTATGGACCTGTTTGCCCAGGCACAGATTTTGTGGGCTTTGTTTGTCGTCATGGAGGCTGACAGGGCCTGGCTCCACACCTAATGTGTCTGGGTTTACCCGAATACAGCTATGGTCCTCTGGCTTCTGGTTACCCACTAGGCTTCTCCGCCACAGGCCTGGCCGCTTCCCTCCCTACCTGGTCTGCCTTGGGTGGGCGGAGCTTCGGCCCCTCCCGCCTTCTGAACCGGCCTCCCGCCCTAGCTGCTTTGCCGTGGGTGGACGGAGCTTCGGCCCCTCCCGCCAGCATCCGCTTCCCTCCCCAACTGCTCTGCCTGCCCACCTTCCGCTCCGGCTCAAGCAGCTGCGGATCACCCGTTGAGCGCCCTTTTTCTTCATCTCAGAAAAAAAAAAAAAAACCACAAGACTTCAACTATTCTGCAAAATTTACTAAATAGTTATAAGGTCTTCCTGAGGTGTGGGAAGCCCAGTAGGCTAGTGGGCGATCGCCATGTGGCCTTTGATTCTGCCTGCTGTGTGTTGGGATGGATCTTACCAGGCGCCTCTCCAAATGGGAGTTCCCGAATCCCGTATTTAGTGGCTTCTGTGTCTGCAAGAGATGGGGGAGAGCCTTGCCCTGGGACTTTTAACAGTCCCTTGGGAGCTGTGCGTGTTCCCGGAGGGGCCAGACCCTCCGGTCTTTGCACAGTGTCCCACAACTCTGTGTTTTCTATGGCTCTTCTCTCCCACATTCAAAATGCGTCCGTGCAGTTCGCTGCCATCTTGGACCCCAGCTACCTAACTCTTTTGAAAGGATACCAGGTCATGGAACCATTTTTGGGCATCTTGGTCAGCCTTCTATCTTTTGGCACACCTCAAGCAGCATTCCATTCAGCAGTCTGTCTTTGGCACAGTCACGACTGATATTCATGCCCCCTAAGAGTCTGCACTTCAGAAGCCTTTACTAATTCATGAAAGAAAACTAACACATTACACCCATGGCTTCTGAGAGGAGCATTATCTCTTGTGTAGGGTAAATCCAACAATATATATGTATACATTTAATATATGTATATATTTAAAATACACACTTATATGTATGCATATGTTCAGGAAGCTTATAAAACAGTAAGTTTCCATATGTCATTTTCAAATGTACTGAGTGTGGGTTATTCCTCTCTCTGGCTAAGAACTGGTAGCAAGGGATCTCACAGGCTGTAGGGGAGAACCTACTGCTACTATTTGGTAAATGGGCATAGTAATAAGAATCCTTTTCTGTGTTTGTGTGCCCACGGGTTAGTGCAGCTCTCAGTACTCACCAGAGGAACAACTTTGCACACTCAATGAGCTGCTTGGCGTTTGCTTCAGACCCATGTTGGTGTCGGACTGGTCAAAGGGCAGAGAGTATGTCTGTGGGGTGCTCCACCATCTAAGTCATACCCCCTTTCCTCAAGGCTTAGAAACACTGTAGAAAATTATAAAAGCTAAGGGTTTTAAGTGTTTAAGCTAAATGTTTTGTGGGCAAAACAGTGTCTTCTGGACACAACAGAACAATTGCAGTCACGGCACCTTGCACAAAATCAGCATTCCAGCAGGGGTGGGGAAGGGGCTTGGGAGGCTTCATCCCTAGCTGAGGAGCTTTTGACAGTTGATGGATGCTTGGAGAGGGACAAACAGTTTTCTTTATGATGTGTCTTATGATAGGTTGACTATGTTCTAGTGGAGGCCCTCACAACCATGTGCACACGGACATGGGCCCCACTAATTAGATTCAGTTGGTTAAAAAGTAAAAAAGAGGAATGAGGATGTGAAGTTAGAGCACATGAAGGGAGGGCAGAGCCAAGGAAGAGTCCAGCAGGAAGTGGCAGAGGGTGAATGTGATCAAAGTATACTGCATGCATGTGTGAGATTTAAAGAATAAATAGAAATATTACATTTTTTTAAAGTAAGATAAAATATAGGTTAGTAGAGTTGAAGCCATCCTGGCTGGAGAGAAGATATTTTATTTATTATTATTATTATTTTAAATATTTATTACTTCAGGTTACATCTCTATCACAGTGTCCTCTTTCCACCCTTCCCAGTCCCGCCCTCCCCCCCCCCGCCCCATCCCTTCCAACCCATCCTCTGGAGTGGAGTGTCCCTACATAACAGTCCCCTGCCCCAGTTCAGCAGTCATATGAGGGCCAAGACACTGGGGGCCTACAAGGCAGCACCAGTAGGGAAAAGTGTCTCATTGACAGGAAACAAAGTCTATGTTCATGTTCCCTTTGGTACATTGGTTGTAGTATAGTTATCCTGTACTACATGGCTAAAATCCGGTTATAAGTGAATAGATGCCATGTGCATCCCTCTGAGTCTGGGTTAGCTCACTCAGGATGAGCTTCTCTAGTTCCATCCATTTGACTGCAAATTGAATGATTTCATTGTTTCTGATGGCTGAGTAGTATTCCATTGTGTAAAATGTACTACAGTTTTTTTTTTTTATTCATTCCTCAGTTGAGGGACATCTGGGTTGTTTCCAGTTTCTAGCTATTACAAATAAGGCTTCTATGAACATAGATGAGGAAACTTCCTTGTGATTTGGTGAGGAATCATTTGGATGTATACCCAAAAGTGGTATGGCTAGGTCTTGAGGTAGAGATATTCCAAGTTTTCTAAGATATCGCCAGACTGACCTTCATAGTGGTTGCACAAGTCTGCACTCCAACCAGCAATGGAGTAGAGTTCCCCTTTATCCACACCCTCGCCAGCATGTGCTGTCATTTGAGCTTTTGATATTAGACATTCTGACAGGTGTGAGATGGAATCTCAGAGTCATCTTGAGTTGCATTTCTCTGATGATTAAGGATGCTGAGCATTTCTTCAAGTGTCTCTCAGCCATTAGGGATTCTTCCTTTGTGAATTCTCTGTTTAGCTCTGTTCCCATTTTTTTTTTGATTGGACTACTTGGTTTCTTGGCATTTAGTTTCTTCAGTTCTTTGTAAATTTTGGATATTAGCCCTCTGTCAGATGTGGGGTTGGCGAAGATTTTCTCCCAATCTGTAGGCTGCCGTTTTGTTCGAATGACAATGTCTTTTGCCTTACAGAAGCTTTTCAGTTTCATGAGGTCCAAGAATACATCAAAAGTATCATATACCATGATCAAGTAGGCTTTATCCCAGGAATGCAGGGATGATTCAACATATGAAAATCCATCAATGTAATTCACCATATAAACAAGTTGAAAGAAAAAAATCACATGATCATCTCGCTAGATGCTGAAAAAGCATTTGACAAAATCCAACACAAAGTCCGGGAGAGAACGGGCATACAAGGACCATACCTAGAAATAATAAAGATGATATATAGCAAGCCAGTAGTCAACATTAAATTGGATGGAGAGAAACTTGAAGCATTTCCTCTAAACTCAGGGACAAGACAAGGATGCCCACTTTTGCCGTATCTCTTCAACATAGTACTTGAAGTTCTTGCTAGAGCAATGAAACAGCTAAAGGAGATCAAGGGGATACTAATTGGAAACGAAGAAGTCAAATTATCCCTATTTGCAGACAATATGATGTATACATAAACGACCCCAAAAATTCCACCAGAGAACTCTTACAGCTGATAAACACCTTCAGCAAGGTGGCTGGATACAAAAATAATTCAAAAAAATCAGAAACCCTTCTTTATACAACAAATGAATGGGCTGAGAAAGAAATTATGGAAACAACACCCTTCATAATAGCCACAGAGAAGAGAAGATAATTTAAAAAGAAGTACTTGCTCTCTTCCCACTGAGTATCAAACTCTTGAAACAATGGATCCCAAAGAATGTACATTTCCCCAGAAAGGGATTGAAGCAGGAAGGGATTGTCAGAAACCGTGCTTTTAAGGAGACACTTTACTCCAAGGAAGGCTTCACAGTTTTGACAGTGAATAAGGTATTAGCTGGTTGGTGGGTATGATCATGCCTTGGCCAAGGTGCTTCATATGCATCTTTCTAACCCCCCCAACCTAAACCTCATGTACCCCAAAATGGACTTAGGGGGTCAACTGGACTCCTCTATTTGTTCCTCCTCCCAGTGTGGCCACACTGAACATATCTACTTTCTCTGTTTTTCACTGCTACTTGTTTCTTTATTTGGCATATTGGGACTAGAGAGGGAATTTGAGCCTGGGTCATTAAGGCTGCCTGAACACAGACTTTGACCCCAACTACTCCTGTAACACAATGGTTCCTCTGGCTTTGTCCACCCTCACCTCTTGAGACTGCTTTGTCTATTAAATTGCATATTTTCTACACTTTCTACATTTCTACATTTTTCTATATGTGCCTTGTTTGATTTTTTTTTTTTAGTTCTTTGAGGATTTTGTACAATGTATTTTGATGATATTCACCCACATTCCCTACTCCCTCTAGGATCTATGCACTGTTCATTCAACTTTGTGTCCTTGATATATATAAATTAAGTATAGTTTGTGCTCCTTATATACCATGAATACTCTTGGATGTGTGATCTTCCAGTGGCATATAGTCAACCTACCAGGGGTCACACCTTAAAAAGAATAACTCTCCCTTTCCCAGAAGCTATTAGTTGCCAATAGCTCCTTAGTTGAGAGTAGGGATTCCTGCCCACCTACCACCATGTCTGCACTGGTATTTCATTTGGTTTGGGCCTTGTTCATGTTATTTCAACTGCTGCGAGTTCATCCATGCAACTTCTCTGCTTTATCCCCAGAATGCTGTTCCCGTATAGCCATCTACCTCCTCTGCCATTCCTTCCACCTCTTCTACAATGATCCCAGAGACTCTGGAGGAGGGGCTATGACATAGATGTCCCATTAATGGTTGAGGACTCCAAAGTCTCTTGTTCTTTGCACCTTGACCAGCTGTGGGTCGCTGTATTAATTGCCATCTACTGCAAAGAGAAGAACCTTCTCTGTTGGGGGTTGAGAGATGCACTGACCTATGAGTATAATGATAAGTCATTAGGAGTCACCACACACACACACACACACACACACACACACACACACACACACAGAATTAAATCTTTACAAAGCAAAGCAAAAGCAAAAACATCAAAACTATCTTAAAAGGTTATTAATATAATCTTCCTTTTCTAACTTGGTACTTATAGTAACCTGACATTATTATATGTCAATCCAGGAAACCCACAGCAGCAGAAGACCATGTATGAAAGGGGTTGTATGTGACTGAGCTGGACACGATGGGGTTCCAGCTGTGTAGCTGGTTGCTCAGGGTGGAAACATCCCCTTATAGAAGGAAGGGAGTGAGGAGGAACAGGAAACTCACAAGGTTCATGAGGCACTTGCTGAAAGTGTAGCAGTAAGTAAATGCGGGGTCGGGGAGGAGAAATGAAGTTGCAGAAGGTAGGAAGGTGTGTAGGGAATGCAAGTAACACAGCTATGGTGGGTTGTCATGGTGATGCAGCTGCCTATAAACAGCCCCTCACTCATGCTATTGTAGCTAATAGCGACAACTCTTTGGTTCACCAGCTGGGTTTTGATAATATGCATTTATTTATTTTTATTTATTCATTTCATCTGTTGTTAGTTCCCCATTTGGGCTTGAATAGACACTTGTCCAGTCTCCCCAGGAAGAGTCATACAACACTTGCAAAAATGCAAAGCAACAGCACTCTGCCTACTAATTGTTTTTATTATGTAAAATAGTTTTCATAAAATGCATTATTTGTGATAACATGTAGTGGTTTATTATTCTTAAATAATTATTATTTAAATTTTTCTGTTTTAAATATTAATAGGTCTTCTCCATATGAACAAAAGTTCTTCGCAGTTTATAAATGTGTGTGTGTGCATATGTATATGGATGTGCGTCTGTCGTGACACATATATGGGGGTCAGAGGACAACTTGCATGAGTCAGTTCTTTCCTTTTACCCTGTAGGTCTTAGGAATTAAACTCAGGTTGAAGGGTGGGCCTCTGCACACTGATGCATCTTGATGGCTTGATGCATCTTGATGTATATATTTTTCCAGTATGTATTTGTCAGTTACCATTTAGCATATAATAAATATTTATTATAAAATATTATGACTTATTTATGTACATAGAGACAAAGAAGAAAACTGGAATCTAATATTTTTACTTAAATCCTGTACGCTGCTATTTTTTGGGGGAAAATGATATGTTTAAGTTAGAAAATTCAAATAGTAAGAAGTATCAAAACAACACACCTGGCTTGTCTCTGTTTGCTTCTAAATAAGACTATCATTATTGACAGTTGTTTGTGGATTGGGGTTTAGCTCAGTTGGTCTGGAGCAGGAACTTGTAAATCTACCAACTGATAGTCCCTGTCCTTCTCCTACTCTTACCTCTGTGCCTTTCTTTACTTTTGAAGGAACACGAGATAGGCAAATACAGGTAACTCACCATGAGATGTTCCTCGAATGATTAACATGCCTAGGTGAGGAATGGGGTGTGACTCTGACACCAAATTTTAAACAGAAGAGATAGCTTTCTCCTTGCTTTGTCACCCACTGGGCATCAGTAGATCCAAGAGTCAGAGCTTCTTGCAAAAGAAGTTTTTAGTATCTGTTACAAAGCATTTTTATAAAAAGCATTTGTCAATATTTCTTTGGACTATCCTTACATGAATCTCATCTTAGACTGAGTTAGCCCCATCTTATGGATTAGGAAATGTTTCATCTTAAGTTCTAACCTCTACTTCATTAATGCATGATCTCACATGACTTTTACTTGCTTGTAAACTGAGGTGCAAGCAAGCATTTTAGCTATGTTCCCAAACAACTTTATATCTATACTGTCAACATAAAGTGAACTAAAGACAATATATTCATATAATTAACAAATAGACCTTTTCTTTAGTTTCAAAATGGCTTATCTTGTATAAGTTTATAAAGTTAATTCCCAGGATCCACTAAGCAAAATCAGATTGAGTATGGGTATGCTTGGTAGTTAGATGATCCACCATCATCATTTGCTGGAACATCATCAGTTGGTTATTATTTCAAGTGCAAAGGGAAGCTTGGGACTCCCCATACTGGCTATACTGGTTTCTTGCCTTGGTAGGTAGGGAAATAGGTTGGTGGTGGATGGAGAAACACACAGATTTCAAATTACAGCCTGCATTTAAATAAGAAAAAAGTACAGTGAGTTTGAGCTGGTGAGGAAAGAAGCTGAAAGCTACTACAGACTTCAGTGAGATTTTTCAGCATACTTAGGTCTTAGTTCACCCTCTGGAGGTTTTGGCTCATGTGCGAATGAGTTCATGAAGGCAGAAAGGAACCAACAATGCTAAGCAACATCACTGGCAGGACCAGGAAAGTCCTGATGTGGGGCCCCATGCCTCTGTATAGAAGATACATGAGAATAGAGATCAGCAACGGAGGCAGAATTTGGGAACAGATAATGCCATGGAAATGGTGGATTTGAGAACTGAGGTCACAGACAGTTGTGAGCTGCCATGTGGGTGTTGGGAATCCAACCTAGGTCCTCTGGAAGAGTGGGCAGCGCTCTTAACCACTGAGCCATCTCTCCAGCCCTGGGTCAGTTATTTTATATATACTGAACTCCTGTTCAGTCTTCATGAGAACATGGTTTACTTTTCATGAAACAGGCTGATGGCATTAGGTGTTTGTCAAACTCACATAACCCATAAGGGTTGGAAGCTGTAGAAGGTTTGTCTTCAAATTCATGATTGAAAAGAGAAAGAAAGAACAGTGTCCCTTCCCTAAAACTACATTACACAGTCCCTCATAAGAAAGGTCCTCAAAAGAGCTGAGATGTGATGTAGGTGGGGAACTGGTCTGTGCATTTGACCTTGGACAGCGCTTTCAGTGTTCATGAAAGCCTCTGATTGGTGGGTGAGAACCAGATTGCTGACTGTGGGAATATCAGAGAGACTAGGAAGAAAGTCAAATCACTCCTGTTGAGTTTTCTCTCTTGTTTCAGAGCACCTAGAAAGATAGGTCAAATGATGCTCTCAAGGAGAGTGCTTGCTGGGTGTGGTTGCACACACCTTTAATCCCAGCACTTGGGAGGCAGAGGCAGGCAGATCTCTGTGAGTTCAAGGCCAGCCAGAGTCTACACTGTGGTCTGCAGAGTTCCAGGACAGCCAGGATTATACACAGAAACCCTGTCTCAAAAAACCTAAAAGAAAAGAAGAAGAAGAAAAAGGAGGAGGAAGGAGGAGGAGGAGAAGAAGAGAAGAAGAAGAAGAAGAAGAAGAAGAAGAAGAAGAAGAAGAAGAAGAAGAAGAAGAAGAGAGTTAGTTCATTTGTTAAGATTGTTAATTTATGTCTGATTTGTGGACTTTAAAAAAAAGTCACTTCCATACACTACCTCGCTCTGCTTTCCAGACTTAAAAACAATGACTTCACTGACCCAGCGCTTCATTGCTGAACAGATGGTCTGTTGGATTCTGACCTCCTACTATGTGCTTTCTGAAAAGCTACCCAATTAACAATGGCTACAGTTGAAGACATGCACTAGAATGCTAGCTTATTTTTTGAGAGAAAATATTACATTTCTTCTGATGTCTGACAGCAGAAAGGGCTAAAATAAGAAACTGTTTTAGAGAAAAATAGAAGGCAGTTTATAACCAGTACATACCTATTGGTTTGGAGAGGTTTCTGGCTAGGTTCCTAGAGTCAGTAATTGTCTCTTTAGTGCTGAGTATACTTGCTGGAGAGTTGGCAAATGAATATTTTATAAGGCAGGAGGGAGAAGTGAGCTCTCATTTTGGATAGCTGCCAAATCTAAATCTCTTTCTTTGATGTTCTGGCTCAGACTTTCAGCTGCCTGTGGCCGAAATGTCCCACAATCAACTTAAACGAGGGTCCAATCTCAAACTCACGGTTTTATTTCTCAAACTCTTTCCGCTAATGTCTTATTCCTGCGAACAGCACCCTGCATTTTGCTCCAGATGCTCAGACTTTCTGCTGTGACCGCAAGCACTCCTCTTAGACACTAAGCTGTGAATGGTTCAGTAGGCAAGTAGTTAATCCCACAAAACCCTGAGCCATGGCACCAGCATTATCATTACCACATCAAGAGAAAGCTCCTGCTTTGTAAAATAGGTAATATGTTTAAGATACCAGTACCATGGGGTTCACACATATGTCTTCCAGGCACCCAGGACTTGAAACGTCAATGGCTCTGTGTATTGCTTTCGCCTCCTTTTGCCTAATCATGTAGACCTTATTCCTTCAATGTCTCATACGACTTGTCTTCTTAGTGTCACGCCACTTAATGGCACTCACTTAGAGAAAAGCTGCTAATGCTCCTCGTGATCTGAGTGCACTTCTCTACCAGATAGTTATCATGTCCTCTTCAATCTTTGTGTGACCTCTTATCCGTGGTAAATTTCTTCCTCCACTCTTCCATCTTTTGGAATTCTCTTTGCCTCCATCACAGTCTAGAGGATGTCATTATTTCCTTTCACAAAGCCTTCCACAAGTTCCTTCACTGGATAGAGACATTCTGGAATTTTCTTGGGGTAACATATTCTAATATTTTTTCTTTATTTGTTTCTTCAGGTTACAACTCCATCATTTTGTCCTCTTTCCCTCCTTCCCAGCCCCGCTCTACCACCCCCTACCCCCTAACCCTTCCATCCCACTCCTCACCCCAGTTCAGAAGTCATATGAGGGCAAGAGCCTCCTCATACACTGGGGGCCTACAAGGCAGTGCCACCAGTGAGAAGTGTCTCATTGCCAGGGAGAGAAAACTAAGAAACAAAAAAACAAAGAAAAAAAAGTTTATGTCCATGTTCCCTTTGGTGCGTTGGTTGTAGTATAGATATCCTGTACTATATAGCTAAAATCCTACTATAAGAAAATAGATGCCATATGCATCCTTCTGAGTCTGGGTTAGCTCACTCAGGATGAGCTTCTCTAGTTCCATCCATTTGGTTGCAAATTGCATAATTTCATTGTTTCTGATAGCTGAGTAATATTCCATTGTGTAAATGTACCACAGTTTTTTTAATCCATTCTTAGGTTGAGGGACATCTGGGTTGGTTCCAGTTTCTAGCTATTACAAATAAGGCTGCTATGAACATAGATGAGGAAACTTCCTTAGGATTTGGTGAGGAGTCATTTGGGTGTATACCCAGAAGTGGTATGGCTGGGTCCTGAGGCAAAGCTATTTCAAGTTTTCTAAGATATCGCCAGACTGACCTCCATAGTGGTTGCACAAGTCTGCACTCCCACCAGCAATGGAGGAGGGTTCCCCTTTCTCCACACCCTCACCAGCATGTGCTGTCATTTGAGCTTTTGATCTTAGCCATTCTGACAGGTGTGAGATGGAATCACAGAGTCGTCTTGAGTTGCATTTCTCTGATGATTAAGGATGTTGAGCATTTCTTCAAGTGTCTCTCAACCATTAGGGATTCCTCCTTTGTGAATTCTCTATTTAGCTCTGTCCCCCATTTTTTGATTGGATTATTTGGTTTCTTGGCATTTAATTTCTTGAGTTCTTTGTAGATTTTGGGTATTAGCCCTCTGTCAGATGTGGGGTTGGTGAAGATTTTTTTTCCCAGTCTGTATCACATACTAATAATCTTCCTGTCTCCACTTCTGGAGTTCTGGGGGTACAGATATGTCCTGCTGTCATTTCCACAAGACCCTAGTCCTCCAAGGTTCAGATGTACATTACTATTTTCTAGACAGTTGGGAGCTGCGCTGCACAATGCCCAAGATTCTTGCTTCTACGTAAAGAATTAGACTTCATTGTTAGGTGGACTGTGTACTCAGTGTCTTCAATCTGGTAAGAGGAGAAGAAAACTTAAAAGTTGGAGAATAGCCAAGAGATGAACCTCTGAGAGTGATCAGAGGAGGTGTGTGAGAGGGAGGAGATGGATGGAGAAGGACCCAAGGGGAATATGAGACCTGAGTGCTGAAAAGAACACAGGGTGTTCTACAGTGGGGAGAGGGAGAAGGCAGACACTTACAGAGGGGAAGCTCATCTGTTTCTTTGTCTCAAGGCATTGCATGGTAACACTCTCCTGAAAATCAGTTGTCCTGAGTGAGGTCTTACCCTATATTCCTGTGCTATTGTGGCTCCTAGAATTCATCACTGAACTGATCTCAATTACATGGTCATATGCCTGCAAACTGCCTTTTCCAGTTTTTAACTGCCTTTGTATTTTAAGATTTTACTTACCAACCCAACCTGAGAGGGACAATGAGAAATTATTCTACTGACTAGAAGTTAGATCTCTGAAAGGAAATCATTTCGACAGCAGACTTTCTATATGGTAAAACTATTTCTTCAAATTTGACTCATTCCTACCAAGCTGCTATGGGATTTCATGGCCATTGTCTAAGAAACAGTTGACAAAAAAACATACTGCTTCCTCCTCTGATAATTAAGTCCAGATTCGCCGGGCGGTGGTGGCGCACGCCTTTAATCCCAGCACTTGGGAGGCAGAGGCAGGCGGATCTTTGTGAGTTCGAGGCCAGCCTGGTCTACAAAGCGAGTCCAGGACAGCCAGAGATATTCAGAGAAACCCTGTCTCGAAAAACAAAAAAAAAAAAAATTAAGTCCAGATTCAAAATTGGGGTTTGGAGACAGACAAGTCCTGGATGTGGTCTTTATTTTTACATAGACTCCCTAAAGCACTATCAGAAAAAGCCTAGGAATGCATTTAAAAGCTACATTTGGTTTTAGTGAAAAGTAAGACATCAAAACATTTTAAAGTTGTGAAGCATTGACTGGGTTTTCCATTTGTTAAAATCTTTCTGATATGAATTACATGTAATTTCCCCCTTAAGATTATAACATTGCTAATTCTCTCCATATGTGAGCAATTTGTGTTTGACCTTTAACAAATGTCCTCCAGGCACATGACTTACCATCCTAGGGCAATGCCACAGCATCATCTCACATGTACAGAAAGACTTGAAAGCTCCATAAAAGTAAACGATCCATGCTACACGAGGCGCTAGCCAGCACAAGAGCTTTTTCAGCCCTGTAACCTTCAATGCCCATACATTCAAAAACCTCACTGGGTCACTTTAGTGCCAAATTCATAGGAACAAAATGGCAAACACACATGCTGTATTTGTTAAGCTGCTAGCTTTGTATTCTGAGTAAAAGTTCGGAAAAGCCAGTTGAAGGCACATAGGCAGTGTGCATTTAAAGGTCGTGTCTCTTTCCAATGCATGCTTGTAGGTGCTACGGGCACATTACTATTAAGCATCATGTATATTTAATAGCACAGTGTCTACTTTGGTGTCCTTAAAAGCCTGTATTCACTTTATAGTTTCCATTATTGAAGACAGTTCTCTTGTAATTTTGTCAAGTGCAGGCAACCCACAAGAGCGTCTAGATTTAGCCAGTGGCCCCATGGGACCATGGTAATTATTATGAAATCATTAATTCTATCTCAGCACTTTTGACTGACAGGTACATGTAACAGTAATTGCAGCTAATGAATGCTGCTCAATTTATTAAATGGAAAATGAAAACCAGTATTATTTTATATGCAGTGCCGTAGCACATTACCATTCATCATGTTTGTGTGCCGTGTTGAATTATCCTATTTTCTCCAGAATATGCTGCCATATATTTCTAGAACTTTATCAAAAAGTGGTCCAGGAAATTCTAGCTCTCCAACTAAAAGAGAAAACAAAACAATTAGCACCCAAAGCAATATTTAGTTGCCATCTACGTTTATGTGAACCACACTCGACTTGTGTTTTGAATAAACATTTTTCCCCTTGGGTTCCCCTCCCTTCCACCAGTCCTCAGATGAGTGGTGGAAGCTTCCAGTTGTTTGAAATCTTCATCTTGTTCCTTTCTCACAGGTTTTGCCAGTAGAATGTTTGTGGATAGAGACACAGCTTGTTTCTTGATTTTAAAACACCAGGACCATACCTCTCATTTTCAGTCACTCGAAGTAAACTGCATAGACATTTGCAAGTGCAAAGAGGGTAGCATTTCTGAAAACATAGGATGAAACGGTATCGCTTTTAGGATTCCACAGGCATCTGCTGCCAATATGTATGCTCTGACCATCCCGCTGTCCGATGTAAACAGTCACAACTAGTTTATGCCGGGGAATCATTAATTCCTTGACCTTGGCTTTAATAACCTAGAAATTGCAAATAAATAAATAAAGAGGGAGTGAGGAGAGGGAGAGGAGTTATTTAGTTACATTAAATGTCCAAATTGTTAAAGGGAGCATGTAATGTGGAAGCAGTAGGGAGGATAATTTGGAAATGGTGGAGGGGACTAAGAGGAGGAGGGCAGGGAGGATGGAGAGCACAATAGGAGAGGGAAGGGTAATGACATATGAGTGTGAAAATACCATAATGAAGCTCATCACTTTGTAGGCTAACTTTAAAAATAGGAATTAAGCTGGGCGGTGGTGGCGCACGCCTTTAATCCCAGCACTTGGGAGGCAGAGGCAGGCGGATCACTGTGAGTTCGAGGCCAGCCTGGTCTACAAAGTGAGTCCAGGACAGCCAAGGATACACAGAGAAACCCTGTCTCAAAAAACCAAAAAAAAAAAAATAGGAATTAAAAACATTTTTAAATAGCATGGTGAATTGTAGATCCTTTCAGTATCTCATGTAACCATAAGTAAACTTTCATTCAAGTACTACACTCATGGGACAAAAATTCAGGAACAAAATAACAACTTTAGCAACAAGCTGACATTTTCTAAGACATACAGAAAGCTCCTTCTCTGTGGTACAGAATTCAAAGGATTATTACATCCTTTGAAATTTTGTATTAAAAAGATGACTTCCCTTTAAAGAACATTCTGACCAGATTATTTTGTGTTTTCATATCTAATGAGAGAAACATATTCTGAAATCTCCTGCAACATAATAGACATAAACATTTACCCCAGAGTTTTATATAAAAAAACCAAAGTAAAAGAAACTATCACAAAATGCACTGTAGTTGATAGGAAAAAAAATAGAACTGCATCTAAAGGCCACAATATATATAGTTGATAGCACCCAAAAAAGTTGCTGTGGCAAGGAGAAAACAATCCTTAAAATGTACATTTATGAAAAATAAGTTTCAAAAGAGAAAGTTTTTGGTTGAGATGATGGATCACAGGTAAAGCAATTATACAAATGTGAGGACCTGATTTCAAGCCCCCAAAATCAAAGTAAAAGTCAGGCACGATAGTGGGCATTTCTCATCACATAATGCCTTTAGGGAGATGGGGTCAGAGACGGGACAATCCCAGATAACTTGGTTTGTGCTGTGGTGAACAACAAAGACACTTTCTTAAACAAGGTGGAATGTGAAGACTAACACACAAGGTTGTCCTTTGACCTCTGCATATGTGTAGTGGCATGTACATGTCCACATTCGCAAACATAAACATGCACACATAAATACATATCAGACAAGTATATAGGAAGATTTTTTTGGAACTGGAGAGATGGCTCAGCAATTCAGAATGCTTTCTGCTCTTGCAGTTTCATTCCCAGCATTCACATCTGTCAGCTCATAACTGCTTGTAACTCCAACTTCAGGGGATCTGAGGCCCTCCTCTGGATTCCTCCAACACTTGCACACATGTGGCATGCACACACACACAGATACACACATAAATAAATAAAGGTATAAATCTTCTTTGGAAAAAGAAGTGGAGCAGTTTTATACAAGCAATAAATTTGTTATAAATTACACTTTATAATGTTAGTTTTAAACAAAGGCTTGTCATGTACACATTTATCTATGTACATATTTAATGTATAATTTAATAACTGCTTCTATAAAATACAAGTGTGCCAATTAACTGATTGTGAAAATTAATTCTTTCATTACAAAACAGAAGATGGGCTATCTTTCAGCAAATATTGTGGTCACAGCTAACACTGGGCAAATTTCAATGTACCTCAGAAATTGTTTTGGTCATCTGTCTGCAGAACTCTGGGTTATATTCTGCTTCTTGTAGGTAGGTATTCAGCACCTCTTCCAAAATACAATTGACAGTGGCCACAGGAAAATGTTTGGTGGGACCTAGAAATACACATGGAATTTCTTTAGAAGTCATTTCTAATCATATCCACCTACCTTGTAGGTTCATAAAAAGAAACATGAAACCCTTTAGTTATCTGGGTGAACTCCAGCTAAGGAAGATATAAGTCCAAATCAGTATCAGGCTTTTCTGGAGAGAATGAGGGGATAATAAACTCAGAATTTACCAGGCTACGAAAGGAACACGGCAAGTTCTGCTGAGATTCACATAAGCTCTTCTTTGTCAACTCTCAGTGTTGGTGGCTGCTTACTTCGAAGCCTCAACACCTTTCTAATTGGCTCCTCAGCGTTTATACCCCACCACGCTGTTCTGGTCCATCACACTGCAGCCACAGAACTCGCTTAGAAAACCCCGATCTTCAAACGGCATTCTCCTTATGGGTGGTCTGTACTTGCGCACCTACCAGTCCTGTGGTGTTGTTCCAGCTACCAGAGCTCCCCATGTGCATGCTGCTCTTCACTCACGGGCCCCACCTGTCATATACAGATACTTATGTGTCTCTGCCCTTGTCGACTCTTTCAAAAGGAGCACCGTTCCCCATCTGTTAATTTAAGAAATATCCACTCAAGTTTCAATTCTGGCTCAAATGTCCCTCTTGGATCTCACCCCAGGTACAAAACACCTCCCGCTTATTCCAGACACTTGGGTCCTCTTGTTATCCTGTATCCTAATCCGCTTGAAAACAGGTAAGGCATACCTACAGTTCTGTCCAGTGAAGTGGAGGTAAGACTGGGACCAGCGAGATAGATGCTCAGAAGGTAATTGTGCTGCTGACAAACTGATGTAAATCATCATCTCCCTAACTCAATGCTTAGGGAGAATTTTTGGTTTTAGTAAATTTAAACATTTTATAGATAAAAATCACTACACACATAATAGTTACTTTTTGCTGACCGTGTTCTATGTGTTGGGGACTGCAATGAGCATGTATTTACCACATAATATCTTTAAGTAGATTTTTGAGGGGACTCTCACTGTTATATCTGTTCCACAGATGGGAAAATAGAGGAGGAAGCCCAGAATGACAGTGACGGAGCTGGGAATAGATGTCCAGGTTTATCTGGCTTTAAAATTTATGTTGTCAACCACATTTCATCCATATTCATATCAAAGCTTCAGATAATTGGGCTTCACTCTTGTGTCCCTGGAATTAGCTGTATTAGCGTCCTGGTTTCTGTCCATGGGCATATACAGGGTGCTAAGGCTTGCTATCTAGGGCCTGGACCATTGTTGAATTAATAAAAAGGAAGAGCTGGAATCAAGATGTTATCCGATTCTCTTAGTAGTTAACATTATCTATTAATGTTTATTCGTAATGCTTATGCCAGGAAACAAGGCACAGGAGTGACAGGACATTTCCTAGCAGATTTAATGATTGGCCCTTCTGGGAGGTCTGAGAGAGAAAGAGAAACCACAAGTAGTAGGGTCGCCCCTTCCAGCAGTGAAAGCATGTCACCCTGAGCTTGAGTAATCCAGGAAGGGAGCACGGACTAGATCCCAGTAGGGATGTGTGGAGAATGCTCCCTTGAGAGCACTATGTCCCTTGGCTGAGAGATGTAACCAGTCTGCGATGAAGCCATGGCAGGGTGCCAGTGAGGTAAATCCCCAGGCCTCAGACCCCTTTCATGATGCTGAAGTTTCATTGGCTTTATGCAAGAGAAGGTTACAGGCTATATGGTTGCTATCCAGTGAGGCCAGCCTCCTGAGGCTCATTAACAAGACTTTTCAGTTTAACGATAGAATCGTTAAGTTCAATTTAAATCAGGGTAGGAAGCCAGACATGGTGGTGTGTTCCTTATAATCTAAGCACAGGGGAGGTGGAGACAGAAGGGTCAGGATTTCAAGGCTGATCTTGGATACATACTGAGTGTAAGACCAGCCTGGGCTGTGTGGTGAGACTATGTCTAAAAAGAAGAAAAAACAAAAAAAGGAAATCAGGAAACGTGATACAAATGACAAAAGCATCTGTTCAGCAGAAATCTCAAGCAGTTACCAACCTGTGGGTGGCTCACCCTGCTCCTATTTCCAGGAGCCAGAGATTGGGTATCAGAGACAAATTCCCCTACAGCAAGCCTGGGTGCCCTAGGGTCTCTGTCAAGTTCCTGTGGATTTTATACAAGATTCCCAATGTGCTCTTTCCCTCTACCTGAGGAGCTGTGGATAGCTGATGGCTTCTGGGGGAGGGGCAGTCTGTTTTCTTTAAGGACATCCCACCATGCTCCACTGGATGGTCCCACACACAAGAGTATTAGGACAGCACATATTGGAGTCAATGGGTTATTGGGGCTTGGGGTGGGGGTGTATCTGGGAGGAGGTTAAGGGAAGGAGATGGGGGTTAAGCTGATCGAAATACAATGATTGATGAAATTCTCAAAGAACTAATAAAAGTATTTTAATAAGATTTTCACTTGTATACTCTTGCTGAGTACAGTCAAATTTGAAGGGACTTTCCTCTCTGCATTGAAAATATTAAAAAAAAATTATACCACTAGCCTGGACTAAATTAAGTAATTATATCATTCAGTTAGACTTCCCCTCCATTTTTCATTTCCACTCCTGTTGACATGCACTCAAATCACATGATCTTACTTGATGAATATTATTCCCAGGGAACCTGTTCTGCTTTATATTAAGCTACCTGTCCTCATTGTTACATTCAGAAAGTGGATAACTCCTGTATTGCAGATACTTGGTCAGTGCAGTGCTCCCCTACCCTCTCCCACCCATGGGAACAGCATCTGCCCTTCTAGAACAGACCATCTCCCTCTCTTGTCCTCATCTATCACTGCCACTGTGAGCCCAAGTGCGAAGCCCAAGTGTGGAGCACAGGTGATCAGCTCAGGGGTGGCAAAGCTCTAGGCCAGGCCAAAATGGCACTTTCTTAAAAGTTTTATTTCAAAGTTGAAGTAGGAAAAACAAACCAGCCTCTTGCTTGTAGCAACAGCTATGATTTACAACCCCTGGGAAACCTCAGAGGCCATGTTCCTTTCAGGTTAGAAGGAAGGCCACAGTGGGGGAAGGAAGTTGGTACATATTAGCTGCAGAAAGAACTTGTGGGGTGCATGGAGCCTGGTTTCTAGAAGCACTCATGGTCTCCTGTACCCATGTCCTTTCCAAACACTGCATATCCTTTTATTTAAATCAGGGTAGGAAGCCAGACATGAAACAAACATGATTCTATCTTTAAAACTGTTTTTCTACATAGAAGTGAAGACTCACTCTTCACATCCTAGCGGCCTTTCCCTGTCACCTTGCTCAGAGTGAGATGAGGACATACAAAGAGATAGAAGCAGAGGGAAGGCAAGCTCCTAAAGCTACTTTCAGCGACAGCTAATGCTATCAACAAACCTCATTCTCTTCATTTTGAGACATTTTCCCCCCTAAGGAAGCAAACTTTTTGGATTTCAAGCAATCTAAAAAATGAGAAAATAACTTAAAGCAGTAATAACCAAACCAAAACCAAACCAAAACTTAGATGTAAGGAAGAATTAGTAGAGCAATAAACTCAACTCTCTGTACCACAGCCTCCCCCAACTGGGATAACAAGAAGTACTCTAAGACAGGTCTGGCATCCCACTCTTGGGAGCTATGGGCTGGAGGGTCAGGACTTCAAGGCTGTCCTTGGCAATGTAGTGAGTGTGAGGCCAGCAGGAGCTGTCTGAGACCAAAACAAAAACAAGAAAGAATTTCTTTATGTTATTTTGTGCTACGATTTAAGGAGATAAAATATATTTTAAATGATTAGAACAGTGTGTACCAAATCACAAAGCACCCCTTAGATATTTGTTGTGGTTATTGTCTTCTGAAGGAAAGGGTAGAAGAGGATTTCCCTGGGTGGGATGGCTGCAAGATGGCTGAGGATCTAAGTGGGAGACATGAGGGCCCTGAACAGGAAGGGCCCTGAGAGATTAACAGAGAAAACTTGATACCAGAGACAGGAGCTTGAGAACCTCACCGAAACTGAGCTCAAAATTCTTTCTTTTCCTCTTTCTCTCCTTCTTCCCTCTCTTCCTTCCTCTGTTCCTCCTTCCTCTCTACCCCCAACAATATTTCCCATCATGTTGGCTTCATTTACTGTCTGTCCGTGTGGTAGCAAAGTTGGCTACTATAGTGAGTACTCTTCACTGTTAACTTGACTGGGTTTGGGGTCACTTTGTTGGCACAACTCTAGGCATGTCTTTGAAAGTGTTTCTGAAGAACTTTAACTGAGGAAAGAAGACTTGATGTGAATGGTTGACAGCATTCCATTGACTACAGTCCCAGACTGAATGAAAAAAAGGAAAAAACCATCAGAGCACCTTTATATCTTGTTCTAACTTACTGCCCAGATGTGAGCAAACAGCCTCCTACTACCATGCCTTCCTCATCATGATGGAGTGTACCCTCAAACCATGAGCCAAAAGAAACACTTTCTTCCTTACATTGTTTTTGTCCAGTATTTTGTCACAGAATAAGAAAATAAACTAACTGAAACTCTCCACTAATGTGATGTTCATAGTCACCACTTTAAGAAAAAAAAAATGCTGCCTAATTTTAGCCTGAGCTCCAGAAAAAAGTCCAGTGTAAACCTTACTCCATAATTTATGGGAGTCACGCTGAATAAAACAGGCCTTGAGGCTTACTGGTCCATGGGAAGGTCTTAGTCCGACCCTTACTGGGAAAGAGAAGCAATGCACGTACATCACCGCACCAGTTCTCACAGCATTCCTGCGACCTGCAGACCATCGTGCTATTTGCACACAAAGAAGCCGTGATTCCAGGATGCATTTCTTAAATAACACCTTCCTGGGTACTATTGAAACTAGCATCCACACTCAGATAGATTAGAGGCCACAGGATGTCATTTTCTTCCATTCCTTCCTCTCTTAGGGAGCAAATGTTAAGTGGTGCTTTACCCTAAGAAACACAGCTTCCCTTTTCTGTTCTTTTTTCCCCTCATGAACTATATTCATGCTTCATTTCATTTACGGTAGCTGTAATCATTTAGATAAAAGGATAAACATTTGCGTGATGGGAATATGATGGCAGTGCTGGTGAGCTCTTATTCACTGAAGCGCCTCTCCAGCCTTAATGATAAAAGGCTGTTGTGCTAGATTAAATTTGCTTTTCAAAGCACTTAGTCAGCTCTACTAATAAGTAAACTGTATTTCCAATTCTACTTGCTCTTGGGCTTATTTTGCCTGTGAAAAGTACTATGGGCCTTTAGTAAAGAATTTCTTATATCAACTTGATATAGTACTGACCAGGAGAGTGGGGAGTGAAAGTGACAATCAGTCAATCACCTTTATCTGAATTCAGGTTAGCACTTCTGAAACTTAGATAATTAGTTTATTTGCTTGAAGAAATTGTGGGAAAAAAAACTATCAAAGAAATACAGGGATTTTCACTTAAATTGCTTTATCTTGGTACAGTCAGATTCCAGGTCTTTCTTCAGCACAGTTGACTCAAAGCCACAGGCTGCCAATGACTAAGAACTTTGGTTGATAAGCCAGACAGGAATGGCCCACAGCATTGGGAAGCAGAGATGTGGATCTCTGAGTTCGAGGCCAGCCTGATCTGTGAGAGAAACCCTGACTCAGAAAAACTAACTAACTAACTAACTAACTAACTAACTAACTAACTAACTAACTATCTAACTAACTAACTTTGTTTGTAAATTGGAGAAAACGTGACCCAAACTCCGGTTGCTGACTGAAAGGGCTGAGGGCAGCAGTCATACTTAGGTACACTGCTAAAGCAAATCAGAAGGTGGGAACGTTTACTGTCTACCACAAGCAGTGTGAAATGCTAATAGGCTAATCTGGAGCCTGCAGTATTTGAGTGAGGGTGTCAGCCAACCATGACAATAATATTCACAGCATTTAAATACATCTAAAGTAACAGTGTGTTTGTCCTCCTTTTAGCTAAGTAATTATATGCCTCAAAATGAAATGTGAGTACTATCCATGAGAAGGATGGAAAGGGAAGTTGTGTTTCTTACTTAAATAGTGTTGGGATCACTGCAGGAAACTGGCTATAAGGTGTTACAGGGTTGGGTGATGGTTTATAATTTTCCTGGGTTTAACAGGCCACAGGTGGAATTATCGTGGCCCACAGAGTCCTTCTTGCTCCTTGGTAAGTCTCTATGGAATTTATGTAGGGCAGCAATTATATATGAATTCAGATAATCATAGGCAGGCACACACTTAAAGAAAACAAGTAGGTCTGTAAAGAAACAGGAGTGGGAAAAGGTATTTGTAGTGGACTCCATCTGGGAGCATCAGTGCAGGTGTGAAAACCTTTGTTTTCAGAGACCCAAAACCTCAATGTCGGTAGACAAACATCTTTGGCAACAGGAGACCACAGTCGGTTGCCTCTGTACTGAAGTATTTTTTTTTTCTTACACCATCAACAACACTGGTTGGTTTTGAAGTATAAACATCAAAGCACATCTCTTTCACACACACACACACACACACACACACACACACACACACACACTCACATTCATGTTCACGCACTTGCATAAGAACTACATCCAGAAATACCTAGTAAACCTGAATTCAATCATATAGTATACACATTTGTGACATCCAGAGATTCATTTGGGATTTAGGAAAACCTGCTTTTTTTGTTTGTTTTGTTTTAAGAAAATAAGTGTTGCTTTGATTTTGCAAAGTAAGACTGTAACTCTGTAACTCTCTACCAACTTTCTCAAATTAAAGTCCCTTATTCAGGACTGAAGACAATGCCAGGCTACAGTTATGACACCACAGGCCACTGATAGAGGTTTAGCATATGGATGAATGACAAAGCAGCACACCTAACTGGTAGGTGTTTTCCGTCCGAACTGTAAGGCGAGAGGATTCATCACGCTGACTGGGCTCATCCACGTGGGACACAGTACTGACAGAACTAAAAGCAAAGGAGGAAATATTAGTGATTAGTATCATCACAATGTCAACAGAACATTATATTGCCTTAAGCCAGTATGCTTGCATATGCAAAATTTACAGTGAGAAAGTTTCCAATAAAGCCCTATAAATAGACCAAGGACACATTTAAAATGTCTGATACACTTTAGAGATGGAAATATTGGGATGTAGAGAAGTTACTGGGATGGAGCCGTGGGGTCATGGTGGAAGTCCAGAGCAGGTGCTCCTTGACTGATCTAAGTCTGTGGGGTAGTGGAGTGTTTCAAAAGCCATTGCCAATGAAGTCTCCTAACAAAGACACAAAAGCACACCCCACAGTAAACAAAGCTCACAAATGGAACTTGGGGGTGTGTAAAGAAGCTTAAAGTGTTGGGAAACAAATTCATACAAAGGGTATTATAAAAAGATCATTGTGATAAGTTCCACCAAATCCCTTCAGAATAAAAAAAAGAAATGGGAAACTTATCTATACTGTGAGAGAAACCACAAGTCACCCAAACTATAAAGAGTCAATCAATGTTAGTCCTCTTTTCAGTATTAAAAAGGGGTGGTCTCCAAGGCAATATGATCTGATCCAGGTGCTCAACAAGAAACCCAAGCAAGGAATAACCGCTGATGGGCTCTGACACTGTGTAATTCAACCCAGCTCAGAGAAAATCAAGTGGGGCTAATGAGCCTACAGCGGTCCACCCCAAATTCCCTCCACCTGTGAGAATGGAGGTTAAAACAGATGCCATTTCAAAGGTGATGCTATAATTCCCCCCAACCCCTGCCTCTCTTCTCCTCTCTTTCTCCTCTCTCTCTCTTTCTCCTCTCTCTCTCTCTCTCTCTCTCTCTCTGTGTGTGTGTATGTGTGTGTGTATGTATGTATGTATTTGTATCTATGGGTACGAATGTGTGTTCAGAGTGACAGCTTCTCCAAGTAAAAGCTATCTTTTTGCTCTAGTTGAGTAAGAAAGAATTATTTGAGTTTTAGTTGTTTCTTGAGATAGGATCTCACTAAGTAGCCCCAGCTGGCCTGGAACTATGTAGATCAGTCTGGCCTCCAATGTGCACAGATCCACTTACCTCTGCCTCCTGAGTGTTAGGATTAAAAGCACGCAATCCACCATGCCCAGCTTCTTTGTTTTTAATCATTGGGATTTTTTTTCCCTTGTCTTTGAGAAGGTTAAAATACTTAGTTTGCAGATGTTTGAAATTAGTGGAAACTACAAATTGCCGTTTCAAGAAAATCACGTTTAGTCTATTTTTAAAAGTCCTTTGGTACAATGCAGTTTATGAGACAAATTAAAGTTCACTCACAAAGTCCAAGAACATGATGACATTCTGGCTGCTTTGTCACCATGCATCTTTGTGGTGGCTATTCTGCCTTCTTCCTTCTAACACCTGCTTTTCTCATTTTCCTGCTGCTGTTTGAAGTAGCAACCAACCTGTTAGGCCATTGTGGCTACAGGTGTTGTGGGCAGGAACAAAGATGCTAGACAGCTTCTGCCTATGAAACTCAAGCATGCTGCATAAGCTTATGATTCTGTGTGCCCAGTATTATGAAGGCTATTTTCAATTTGAGAATTCAGCTCCTATCAGCTATTTTATCTTTCGATGTCCTTTGATGCTGTAAAGAAGTCATCATTCTATTCATTTTAGAGAGAAAAAGAAATGAGGCCAAGGACTCACTCTCACACAAGTAGGAAAGGCAGGCTTTGCTTTCAATATTCCATTTATCTCCCAGTAGAAAAGTCTAATGTGTGATTACACCAGACAGAATGAAAAAGGGACAATAACTATGGCAGAAAATAGCTGCAATTCAGATGTATGTGTGTGCTCAGCATGCAGGAGGCATTGACTTGAAGCCTTCTCTGTCTTCTTACAGTATCACACTAAAAATTCATGGAGAGCAGAGCTGATGCACAACACATATTAGCTGGCTTTGAAATACAAAAGGAACGATTACCCTCATTACTGTTTTGTTTAGAGTTATTAAAGACTAGTAGTGAATTTTATGTTATTTTTGCTATGAATATGGTGTCTACTGGGTTTCAAAAACCAAGGGTTGAATTCTGATGTACAGATTGGAAATTTTACAGGGTGTTCTGTTTTTTAATTATTGAAGATGGTGTCTTGAAGTCTTTTTTGGTTAGTTTTACATATGTATGTATGAGTATCTGTGTGCTTGTGTATGTGTGAATGTGTGTATGAGTGTGTTTGTGTGTGCATGTGTACACAGATGCATGTAGAAGCCTGAGGTTGATATCAGGTATCTTCCTTGATTCTCTCCACCTTACAAGTTGAGGCAAGGACCCTTGCTGAACCCTGAGCTCCTGATTCATCTAGTCTGGCTAGCCAGCTTGCTCTGGTGTCCCCTGTCTTTGCCCTCCCTGCCAGTTTCCTGGTATTACAAGGCAGTTCTCACATCCATCTGGCTTTTATGGGTTCTGGGAATCCAAACTCCAGTCCTTTATACTTGTGTGGCAAGGGCTCTACCTGCTGAGCTACTCCCAAGCCCCTGGTCTCTTTTTCTTTGCACAGTGATCATGTACAACCTTTATGCTCTTTGTAAAACATACAAAACACACACACACAAAAGGGGAAGTAAAATTACATTACTAATCCCAGTGCTTAGGTAACCACTGCTAATGTGTAAAAGAATGTTTTCTGGGGAGAGGGGTTTGGTGAGATGGCTCAGTGGTTAAGAGCACTGGATGCTCTTCCAGAGGTCTTGAGTTCAATTCCCAGCACCCACATGGTGGCTCATGATGCCCTCATCTGGCATCTGGATCTGATGCCTTCTTGGGGCATGCAGGTATACATGCAGTCAGAACACTCACACATTAAAAATAAACAAATAAATCAATTTTTAAAAAGAGCGTTTTCAGATATATGATTCTATATACACAATCCTATTTTGTTTTTGTTTTGTTTGAAACTGTACCCTAGAAATTTTCATGTCTGCAGTAACAAATATGCAGCCGTATTTAAAATATTAGCTTAATATATAAACATTTTGCATTTTACTTAACCATTTCATCTCCAGGCTATTTAAGTTGTTCCCAATATTCCACTAATATTAGGGAACTTTTGATTAACACATGGCAAGGACTGCCATTTTCTTTTCAGTCTAGTTTCTCTCCTTTCTTGGTAACAGAGCCCTAAACTGTGGTAACATTTCTGTCTAAACAAAAGGCAAATCCTCTGACCCTTTCTCTGTTGCTGGAGTTCTGTGGCTTATGAGCCAGTGTGATAGAACCAGAAATGCTTGGATAGAATTTGAGAAAGATTTCTGAAAACAAAAGAACACAACAAAACCCCCCCTAATCAACAAATCTGAGTTACCCAATAGGAGCTTGTCTTCAATTTCCTTGGTACTAGAATGTGTGTCACGGCAGGGTCCCAGCTGCTTCTTGACCTCATTTGTCATCTTGTGACTAAGAACAATGGAAGCCTGCCTAGGTCTCTGAACTGCCCCCACTGGGCTTCTTTTATGTAGGAAAAACATATTTCTATTTTGTTTAGGGCACTGTTTTTTAAATGGTATTACGAGAAACGATACAGACTCTTGTTGAAACAGAGTCCACTGGAACATCAGTGCAGTGTGCTGTGTGAAAGGGACCTTGCTGTCAGATTTACTGGGGGACATGAGTGAGGCCTTGAGAAGATTTCAGCTGTTTTACTAGAAGCCTGACTACCTTGACTCCACAGAGGAAAATGTCTGTGTAACCTATTGCTTTCTGCACTTTCAAGGCTGACCATACCTCCAGTAGACTATAACTTCATGAAACATTATTATTTTTATTTGGAAGTGTGTGTGTGTGTGTGTGTGTGTGTGTGTGTGTGTGTGTGTGTGTGTACATACACTCAGGTGGCCATAGAGGACAGAGACATTGGATCCCACTAAAGTTAAAGGTGGCTATGAGCTGATGTGAGTGTTGGGAACTGAACTTGACTCTTCTGGCAGACCAGTACACGATCTTAACCACTGAGCCATTTCTCCACCCTGAATTTTTACTTTGAACACCATCTTTATGTCTGCTTCTTTTCTTGTATGAAGATCGTGTGGTTTGAACAAGAATATCCCTCATCTGAGCATTTGGACACTTGGTCCCCAGTTGGTGGCACTATTTGGAGGAGGTTGAGGAGGTACAGCCTTGGTGAAGAAAGTTTGTCACTCTGTTGGACTTTGAGAGGTTAAGGCCACATATACTCACTCTTGGTTCTCTCTGCTTTGTGCTCTCAGTTCACCATGCGAGCTCTCAGCATTCTGTTCCAGCTGCCATGTCAGCTGCTCGCTGACAAGCCTCTGTGCCATGATGGATATTTATCCTCTAAAACCATAAACTCAAATGAACCCTTGCTTCTGGGTGATGCGTTCGTACATCTAGGTGTTTTTTATCTTATTAACAGAAAAGTAACTAACTCAAGGATAGGAAGTAGGGCCTCCCTGAAGCTAAGTTAGACTCTACTCATCATAAAAATCCAAGGTTGATAGTTTGTATGTTAGCATGTGATGGATCGCAAATGGAGAGAGAAAAGAAAATAAGAAAAAATTTAACATAGTATGTTCAGCACTTGAGTGAAGACTTAAAGAAAAGATTAAGATATTAACAATGCTTGCAGTAAAAACAAGAAACATTTAAGTAGAATGTGGGCTAGTGTAACCGAACTTTTAAATTATTATTTAACACTTATTTATTACTAAATTCACTTATAACAAACACCAACAATTTCTTAACTATTAATCCTATAAATTCCTACAACCCCTTTAACCTATCCACTAAACCTATTGATAATTATAACAACTACTTTCATAACCTTTTAGAATGATACAGTCTCTGGGGCAGGTCCTCAGTCGTCAGGAACACAGTCTTTGTTGTAGATTCTTTAACACACTTAGCAGTCCTTTTTCTGGATCTCTCAGATGCAGGTTCGTCAGGGTAAGTTGGTTATTGCAGTCTCATCTTAAA
This sequence comes from Lophiomys imhausi, assembly GCA_907164525.1. Classification (NCBI taxonomy): domain Eukaryota; kingdom Metazoa; phylum Chordata; class Mammalia; order Rodentia; family Muridae; genus Lophiomys; species Lophiomys imhausi. The sequence continues at coordinate 1,121,570 of CAJQZJ010005020.1, read as the reverse complement.
TAAGGCTTCATGCTTTCTTCTCTGTGGGAGACCCCAGCTATCTGCAGGCCAACTTCACTTCTTTTGAATCAGGAACTCAGCTGCTCTGCCTCAGTCCTTAAAGCCAGGCACCGTTTCCTTTAGGCCACTGTTTGGACAGATCAAACCCCTCTAGGCAAAAGCTGAGCCACAGGGTCCAGTCCTTGGCCTTTTGGTGTCTTGCTCAGGCTTTCTTTGCTCACCGGCTTCTTTCTGCTTCAGGGAGAGAGCTGGCCATCAATGGCCAGCCCTTTTTTCAGCAGGACTCTTGGAGCTCTCTAGCATCAGGGGCCTCTTCTCTTCTGGGCTCCACGCACTGTCCTCAGATAGGAGGAACTCTGTTTCAGCTTAATTTGGGCTCCGCCCACTTAGCAGCTGAAAACAATGTCAGGCCAGATACTTTGTTTCTTCAATTCTATTGAGTCTTTCCTGTTTTCCTGACTTCAAACTTGTTTTTCAGTCTATTGAGTCTTTCCTGTTTTTGCTGACTTCATACTTGTTTTTCAGTCTATTGAGTCTTTCCTGTTTTTGCTGACTTCATGCTGATAATGCTCTTCAGGCCCCGAATTAAGAGACAGTATCAGAAACTCCTATATATTTTCTAAATCTAATTTATCTAACCCCTACAGGCTAGCTATATTTTCATTATTTTTTTGTTATTTTAATTGTGCATGGATTTTTTATCTGCCTGTATGTTTGTGAGCCATGTGCAATCTTAATGCCCGCAGAGGCCAGAAGAGAGTGTCAGATCATTTGGGACTGAATTGTGAGCAACCTGCCCTATGGATGCTGGGAAACAAACACCCCGTCCTTTGAAAGAGCAGCCAGTACTTCCTAACCACTGAACCATCCCTCCAATTGCTTGGTAAGTTTTTAGAAAGCCAAGAGTTCCTATGTTTTAGAAGCAAGGAAATACTACCAGTGTCAGTCTGAACACTGGCTTACACGAAAGTGGATATATTCTGTGTTGATAAGCAGTGCCACTCAAGCCATTTGAATTGCTTAAAGACGAGCACATGAGATGTTCATTATGTGCATTTAAACTTTCCACTGCAGGCGTAAATACGATGAACATATTGGCTACATGTCCCAGCACTACAAGTGGATGAGGACCAGATCTGGGATCCAACTAGCCAATAATAATCCTTCCTGACACATAGTCTCGTTGACAAGAGAATGCTACAGTCAACTTTATCCTAATTAATTAATTAATTGAGACAGTGTCTTGCTGTGTAGTACTGACAGGCTTGCGATTTGCTAGGTAGAAGAGGCTGACCTCCAACTCTCTGTGATCCTCCCACCTTTGTTCCTCAAATGCTGGCATCAGACATGTGCTGAAACTCTGATCTAAAAACTGGTACAAGCATCCAACGAACTAATTTTTATGGCAGGGAAAAGAATGAATGAATACTCACTCCCCTCCCCCCCTTTTTGTTTTTCCAGACAGGATCTCTCTGTGTAGCCCTGGCAGACCTGGAACTCGCCTTGCAGACCAGGCTAGCTTAGTACTCAGAGATTTGCCTGCCTCTGCTGGGACTAAAGGTGTGGGCCACCACCACCCAGCAAATGCATACATACCCTTTCTACAAAGGTATTTTTTAATCAAAGTGTGTAAGTTTCATGTGAAAAAAATCCAGTCAGTGCTTGGAAGTGCATGCGCCACTTTTGAGGACAGAATTGGAGTCAGGTTTCTTGAAGGAAGAGTTACTGTTGAGAAAAAGTATAAGCTCCTACATTGTGTAGCTGGTAGGCCCCATGCCCCTAAGTGTGCCTTCAGTAAGGGCGGAAGCTTGTCATTAAAGTCACGTGCTGCCTCCCAGTGGATAAACTTTGCAGTGCACAGAGAAAGGCTATAGGTTTTGTATGGTTTAAAAAAAATTTTTTTTTTAATTTTAAACAAGTTACTTATTACCTTATTGCCTACAATGCACCAGGATGAGATGATGATAATATAAAAGAACATTAGATGCCTATGCTCTAGAAACATGATGTAGAAAATAAGATTAAATATTCACAGAATCTTGCTTAACTAGGGACTAAAAGTATGTACATTTTCTTGATTACATTTAAGATCAAAAGCATGCCAGTTCTTTCCCCAGAAGCTGAGAGTGCTTCTTGTTCAGAATAAGAAACTTTGTAAAAATTATGCAGTTTTGTGACATTTTATCCCACATGGTCCTTCTTTCTAGAAAGAGAAAGGTTATAGGAGACACAAATTAAAGAATGAGAAAATAGGAGAAGGTATAGTCTCATGGGATGTGTTGTTCAAGAATAGGAGTGGTTTCTGAAGGACAAAGAATACACCTACCTCCTGTGAAAAGTCTATCTCTGGCCTGACAGAAGGAAATCTTGAATGGGATTGACAGAACAGAATAATCATGACTGTGGGCAGAAGGCTATGGCCCGTTCTTGAAGCCGTGGGCTAGGGCTCATCTGAGACGAAGGGAGTTGATAGTCCAGGCCAAGATGATTGAATTCGCCTGCAGGCCTGGATGAGGCATAGTTTCAAAACCCCACTGCAGTCATCAGAGGTGATGCTGGGAGTGTCGGAGCCCTGACTACCTCACATGACTGTGATGTCATCAATGAGAGGTGTGGCCAGTCCCAACAGATTTCCAATGCTAAGGGGACAATTACTCCTTATTCTTTCTTTCCTCTCCCTTCCTTTCGTCTTTGGAATAGATGCAAACGGGCTTTTCCATTAAGGAGGCTAAAATACAGCTGGCTTTGTGCAAAACAGTTGGATAAACACTTTATCCTGTGAATTCATCTTTCGAGTCACTCGACTTAATATGTACATGGTCTTGTAAGTCTAATTTATTTAAGAGCAAAAGTACTTATTGTTCAAGAATTCACATAATGCAATAATTTCTGATTCACTGATCAAACATTCACTGAAGGACAGCTTTCTGCCCAGGTCTTTGAGATGTCATACTTGTCATACTTGGAGATACAAAAGGCAATTAAGGTCTCTGCTTCTTCAGAACTTATTATTATTATTATTATTAGTTCTTTTGAGACAGTGTTTCTCTGTGTAGCAGCTCTGGCTGTCCTGGACTCCCTTTGTAGACCAGGCTGGCCTTGAACTCACAGAGATCCGCCTGCCTCCCCAGTGCTGGGTTTAAAGGCATGTGCCACCATGTATGGCTAATTTTAACATTTATTATTGTACATATGATGTGTGCATTGAATAGCTGGATCTACTTTTATCCTCACTGGCCTCAGCAGTACTTGGCATTCTCTCTCTCAACATTTTGCTATCAGGACAGGTGCAGAAGGGCATCTTGTTCTAAGTTATACATCTCTCATTTCCAGTGTGCCTGGGCATCTCCTACTACTCTACTTGCCCTTTAGGTTTTCCTTCTGGAAATGGCCATCTCCTTTGACTCTATTTAAAACTGGCTTCCTTTTTTATTGTTAACATGCAGCTCTCTCTATACATATACATACATATACTAGCAGTCTACTAATTGCATTATTATATACTTTGGTTATAATACTACATTTTATTGAAGTTCTATTTATCAACAAAGTTTGAGTTTCTTCTGTGGTTTAGGTTTTCAAGTTGTGATCTTATTTAAGGTAGCTTTCCACTTGGTATGGTGGTGTGTAACTCTAACAAACACTTGGCAGGCTGAGGAGGAGGATATGGATTCACGGACAGCACCGAAGTGGTGGTGGTGGTGTGTACTGTGTGTGTGTGTGTGTGTGTGTGTGTGTGTGGTTCTCCTGTGCTTTCTTCTATGTGCTTTATAGCTTTCCATTCTCCGCCTTCCATCTGGAGTACACCTGTGTTAATGGTACAAGGTACCAGGATCAGCTTCATCTCCCAAAGCAATTTGTCAGACACAAGAACCAAACTCTTCAAAAGTCCAAGGCCTTGGTGGTGCACACCTCTTTTCTCAGAAATAAGAAGGCAGATGTGAGGAATACTGCAAATTCGAGGCCAGCCTGGTTTTATATATATGCATATATATAAACACATATATACACATATACGTATATATTATACATAGTATATATATATAACATATATATAAACATATATATAAAACCATAGTGAGTTACAGGCTAGCCTGTTTTAAAAAATAATCCATCATTTCCCCTTTATAGAAATAAATTGGGATAAAATGGAATCTCCTGTTTAATCCATAGTTTCCCTGAGAAGCAAAGGGAGGCTGTTGTGTTTCACCATGGTTTCATTTGGAAATCGACATTTTAGCTTCTCCAAGTCTCTCTCTCTCTGGAGATAAGCTATATGCCAGCTTGATGTAGATGGCACATGACTCATCCTCTGCCTTCTCCCTTCTGCCTCCTAGCCTTTCCTCTCAGGGGTCAGAAGAAAGAGTAGTCTGACCTCACTTCTGATGTAATGGCTCATGGCTTGGGATCCTAAACTAAATTCATCCATGTAAATTACTTGTCCACGGTCTGCCTGAGCAGGTTCCTACAAAGTCCATGAAGGCAATGCTTTCCAATTCCGTCATTCACTGAAATACCTAGCTGACTATGAAGGAGTTCCCAAGTAGCTCTCTGTTTGCTGGAACAACAAAGGTCTTTATGCTAGACTCCTTTGGTACTTTTCTATGCCTAATGTGTGGCACAGTAGCTGACGTGTACTAGAGGCTCACAATATCTTGAATAAATAACCAAAGGAAGTCAACATAATATGGCTGACCTGCTATTCGAGATGCCTCCCATACATTCAGGTGGAGAATGGTGGGATCCATATACAATCTTTGTTCCATGACGTCACACTAACTTTGGTTTGAGGCAAAGGAAAGAGTGTTTTGTCTCCAGCCTCCACTCAAACCCACAGTAGAAATACTGGCTTCTGAGCTGCTATGCCTAGATAGCATGTCACATTAGCTGGAAAAAGTGACTCGACCCCATGGCTTCTGTTTCCATTTTTTTTTTTTTTTTATAAATACTTTATTTTTTTTTCTTCAAGTTACATCTCAGTAACAAACCCCTCCCTATTCCCCCTTCCTAACCCGCCCTTCCACCCTCTTCCCTCCAGAGGTTTCCCCTTTCAGTCCAACAGCTGGTTCCTTCTCTTATAACAGTAAGTATTATACAAAACAATAGATATAAATATGCCACATTTATGAGATTAAATTGGCCCAGTATACCTTCCCAATGTTCAGTTTATACCTATTTGGCCCCTGACTTTAACATTCTACTATCTACCCAACTCCATGAGTTTAAAGGTCTATATGTGACTCAACATTCATACTATCTTGCAACACACTTTTAAGAGTATCTTCTTAGATCTATAACACCCTCTTGATTCCTAAACAGTTCAAAATTTAACTATAAGATTCTATCTGTCTATTCTTCAACCACCTCAGAGACCTGAGAGGGATAAATATATTTGCTTATATAGGAAGTGCAGAGCCTGCAGCTTCCAAAACTAAGAAAGAACATACCAGTAACTGCCTGGACAGTTCCCATTTTCTCTCCATACATTCCAGCATCAATCTTCAGCCTTTGGGTCCTGTTTCTCTGACAGACATTTGTTGTAGAGCAGGGATTATGAAGGACTTACCTACCCTGTCTTGGCAGAGTTAGGCTGTCGACTTCCCTGCTACCAAGTTTTGTCCTTTTTGGACAGCAGTCTGTCTGCAGTTGGTGCAAGGGGTTTCCATTTTAAGGACAGGAGAGGAGAGCATCTGTTCAAATGCTGTGCAACGTCTCTCTGAAGGTGAGTTTGCAGCAAGTAAAATGTCACTGTGAATATCTGCCTGGACTCATAAGTGGAAAACACAAGGTCTCAGTAAACAAAGGGGACAGGAGCATTCATGTAAATTACACACTGATTGCCACTTTCTGTGCAATTATCATATTTGGCTAATTAAAGTCTTTTTTCTTTTCTTCTTTCTTTCCTTCCTTCCTTCCTTTCTTTTTTTTTTCAGCTCTGTGGTTTCAGAGTCTCAACCTGCTTGAGCTGCTGTTTCTTTATCTGAAAATGGAGATGATGCCCACACCTGTTTAGTTGAGAATATATTTACAAATATTTCCGGAAGCTGTCAAATAGTGAAAACTGTGGGGTCTGTAAGTTCTGTGCTTTCTGTTATTGTGGGTGGACTCTGTTGCTATGATCCTAAAACCACTGGAGACACTTCATTGGGCCGGCAAGCCATGCTCTAAAAAGTGTATTTATGGGCAGTAAAATTTGGATTTCTACCAATATTTGCATGCAATAAAACAGCATTCTTTTAAATTTTGTTTTTAGCTATGTAATAACAACTCCTAGCTGGGAAACCATACCCAGCCATGTTTCAGACTATATTTGGTGCTTGGCTATTGCTTGTCAGCCTGTTACAAAGCTTCCTGGAAGCAGAACTGAGGCGGATGATAAGCGCTCAACAAATGTTTTCTGTTACCACTTCTCTTCTTAAAGATTGTTTAAGTGAAAAGTCAAGTTTAGATTGCCCAATGGGGTAGGTGACAGCTGAGTGTGGAAAGTCACATGTTAACATGTGTTTTAGATTGTTAGGTTAAGGGGGGCCTTGCTTAAAAGGTTTCATTTTGTTGCTGGGTGCAGTGATTCAAGCTACTGAAATAAGTAATGATTTTATGACCAGCCTGGGCAGCAAAGATACCACCTTAAAATGATGCTTCTTTTTTCTTTAGTAAAACAAAAAATATATTATGAAAACAAAACTTGAACGAGAAGGATCCAATTCTGAAAACAGACAACAATGATGACATTGAATATGCACCCAGTCTTTCTTTCATGACACAGGAGCCTCTTCAAATAGTGATTATGCCCAGGATGACAGCTAAACATCAGTCATGATATAAAGGACTAAAGACATAAAAAATCAAGATAAAAGGACAAGTCCGTGCTGATCTTATACCACATCCCCAAAATAGATCTACCTGCTCTCTTTATTTTTTTTTTTCATTGCCTTCCTTCTCAGTGTGTTACAAAGACAAGCGAATTTGTACTATATTGAGGGAGCTAGATTAAAAAAAAAATCACCACATATAGGTCTATGAAGAAAGGGAAAAACAGATAGAGCCTCTCTCTTGGTTTGGAAGTGGGTGTGGTCAAGGTTGTATACTTAGCTTCCTGAAGGGGTGGGTGGGAAGGAAAAGGAAAGGGAGCAGAAATAAAAAAAGAACATTTCATACAAGGAGTGGGGTTCCAGTAGTGGCAGGGGCCAGACAGAACACTGAGGCAGATTGGGGTATTGCCAGAGGGCAGCATGCCAGAAGGAATGGGGAGGTTGGGAACTGGCAGGCCATCTGTGGCTCCTGGAGCTGTCCTCTGAATTTGAGACTGTATCCTTGTAGTTGCAAGACCTGAAAGTCTCAGCTATTTCACAGTAAAGTAGCAAGAATGAAATGGCCTAGCAAGAGCAATGTGGGGGATTAAAGGAGGTAATGTTCAGGTCCTGAATGTCCTCCAGGAGACAGTTTATAATGCTGATGTTGAGCTTTTGAAAAAAAAAAGTGTTTTGAATTAATTTTCAAGAAAAAAAATGCATCATTTTCAGACACATTGTTTCTCCATGTGATAGCCACTAATATTTCATAACTTTCCTACTAGCTGAAGACTCACATGAAGGAGAATCACCCAATACCACAAGAATGATGGTTTGCAAAGAACACACTAGGAGTATGAGATGGCTCAGCAGTTAGAGACCGTTACTGACAAGTCTGATGACCTCAGAGTGATCCTAAAACACTCATGGAGGAAGGAGAGCATCACATCCTGAAAGCTGTCCCTTGACTGTCACCCACATGCCATGGTATATGAGTGGCCTTTAGTGCACAAATAAATACATATAAACAAAACTAGTTTTTAAAGTTTCACCACACCCTGATTTTACATGACCTTCTACTATGTTTTGGAAGAGATGGATGAAAGTAAGGATAGGCCAATTTTTTTTTTTTAACCATGGGGATGTACTATCAAATTCTTACTTAACTGCTTGATAAACAAACAGGCTGCATTTAGGTGGACAATCATTTTTTTTTTTTAAAGATGCTTAAAGAAGAACATGTGGTTGCCTTGGTGACTCTGGCCTGTAGCATTAGCAACTTGGGCGGTGGAGTAGAGAATGGAAAGTTTAAAGCCTGTTGGTGGAACAGAGAGAATCCAAGCTAGTCTGTGCAACTTAGCAACCCTGTCTCAAACTAAAACATGAAAGGAGGGCAGGAGTGTAGCTCAGGGGTAGAATGTTTACCTTAGTGTTAAAGAGGCTCTGGGTTTAATCAAGAATAATGCAACTGATTAATATTCCATTGTGTAGATGTACCACAGTTTTTTAACCCATTCTTTGGTTGAGGGACATCTGGGTTGTTTCCAGTTTCTAGCTATTACAAATAAGGCTGCTATAAACATAGATGAGGAAACTTCCTTATGATTCCGTGAAGAGGCATTTGGGTGTATACCCAGAAGTGGTATGGCTGGGTCCTGAGGCAGAGCTATTCCAAGTTTTCTAAGATATCGCCATACTGACCTCCATAGTGGTTGCACAAGTCTGCACTCCCACCAGCAATGGAGGAGGGTTCCCCTTTCTCCACACCCTCGCCAGCATGTGCTGTCATTTGAGCTTTTGATCTTAGCCATTCTGACAGGTGTGAGATGGAATCTCAGAGTCGTTTTGAGTTGCATTTATCCCTCTCAGGTCTCTGAGGTGGTTGAAGAATAGATAGCTAGAGTCTCATAATTAAATTTTGAGTTGTTTAGGAATCAAGAGAGTGTTATGGATATAAGAAGATGTTTTTAAAATTGTGTTGCAAGTTAGTATGAAAGTTGAGTTAGATATAGAACTTTAAACTCATGGAGATGGTTAGATAGTAGAATGTTAAAGTCAGGTGCCAAATACATATGGACTGGACATTGGGAATGTACGTTAAGCCATATAACCCTCATAACTGTGGCCTAATTACCTCTGTTGTTTTGTATTGTATTTATTATTATAAGAGAAAGAGCCATTTGTTGGACTGAAAGGGGAAACTGTAGGGGGAAATAAGATATACCTTAACCTGCCCCTAGAGGCATTGCAGATGTGACTGCTATATCACTTGTGCATCAGTAGGTGGCAGAGAGGAGAGAGGCTATGTCTACATTCAGTGTTCTGACCTATGAACATCTGAATGAATAGTAGCCTAATATTCTTGGGGAAAAAAAAAGCAAGCTAGATACCAACACCACTTTGGTGCCATGGGGTAGCCTGAGTGACTACTAGACCAGTACCAGGCAAGCACCACATGGGCTCCCAGGATAGGAAACAAGCCAGAAACTAGAGGAGCTCTGCTTGCTTGTAGGTGAGCCAGCTCTGAGGGAGTGAGTGTGGGAGAGCCAGCCCTGCCTTCTGTCTGCTATGTGGTGGTGTTGGCTAGGGAGAGATTCCCTCCTCTCCCTTTTGCCCTCACCACAATTTGGCCAACAGGAGATCTGGTCCAGATGGGGTCACAAGAGCAGGAGAGCTGTCCCTGCCCTTCACATGCTGCAGCACTTGGGAGAGCAGGCCCTGCACCTTTCCATAGTAGAACTGGTCATGCAAGTGGGGGTTGCAGGTCCAGAACCAGGGCTTTGAGTTGGCCCACCCCAACATCTACCCCATGGATGAACTGCTGAAGTGCAAGAAGAGGTCAGTTCCACATCCCAGGACTTCAGGATCTCCATGACACTGCACAGTTACAGCATATCTGAGAGGAGTTCCAGTGAGGTTCCAGTATTGATGGAGTATCAGAAACCAGGGGCCCCGTACCAGACCAAGGAGTCATTATAATGAACATTTGCAAGCAGAATGTGTGGACAAAGGAGAATATTGTGCAGCTTCCACAATGAGCTGCTATTTTTTTATGCTGGGACAGATTGCAAGGGTGGAGGGTGGGCCTGAGGGGAGGTGGGAGATGGGAGGAAACAGGGAGCATGATGTGAAATTCGCAAAATAAAAATTTTTTCAATAAAAAAAAAAGATATACCTTAAACTTAAAAGAAAAAAAAAAGGGAAGAGGATGGGGGTGTTGAGGGTGGGAGGGTGGGACTAGAGGGGGGAGTAGGGAGGAGATTGCGATGTAACTTGAAGAAATAAAAAATAAAGTAAAAAAAAAAAAGAATGATGCAACTTCAAAAGACAGAAAGTGCACCTGAGAAGACTTGTAATAGTTTAAGAAAGAGCAGCGGGAATGGCTGAGGATCAGAAGCAGATATTAATCAGCATAGCACCCTTCCTTCTGACTTTGGATGGGGTTGCTGTTGTTATATGCAGGTTTCCATGTGTTAAAAAAAAAAGCAAGATTGTGTTTGTAGCCTACAGACTTGTAGGCCTGAAAGTGGAATTGTAAGCAAGTATAGGTGTAAGTTGAATTATTCTGATAATAAAAAGATTCTGCTTCCACAATTCTAATTAATCCTGGTCTGTTTTGCAAAACTCTTGCTTCCCAACCATGGCATTAAAGGGGGGGGGGGGTCCTCACACCCATCTACTGTGTAAGCGGATTGGTGGCCATGGTAGGTCATTTGTCTCATCTTCTTGCTGATACTGGTCAGAATGGAATGCCATGGAAGTACCAAAGAGGGATTTATCTCTTTAGGAGTTCAAATGACATAGGTGGCAAGAATAAAAAATGTATTTATGACCTTTTGGCCCACTTACTATACTGTCGAAAATCAAGAGAGAACTATTGTATTACACAGTGAAAAGAAGAAGAAGAAAAAAAAACCAAATTGAAAATGTCCAGTACTTTGAGAATGATTAACTGATCCTAATTACATATTCATGAAATACTATATAGCTATTTAAGAGGTTATAGACAAAGACTAAAGATATAGTACAAAATTTGTATATTGATTACAAAATGTATAAACTATGCAGTTTCATAATATTAAGAATTTAAGGGGCCGGGCGGTGGTGGCGCACACCTTTAATCCCAGCACTTGGGAGGCAGAGGCAGGCAGATCTTTGTGAGTTCGAGGCCAGCCCGGTCTACAAAGTGAGTCCAGGACAGCCAAGGATACACAGAGAAACCCTGTCTCGAAAAAAACCAAAAAAAAAAAAAAAAAAAAGAATTTAAGGGACTTGTAAGTAGCTGGTCTGTAGTATCATTTTTTTTTTTTTACCCCCATGGTGAGAGGTAGTTTTCAAAACATTAACCATGCTTTAGGACCAATGTAAGTATCATTGCTCATTTTATTTTATTTTTTCTCTATTAATTTATTTACTCATTCACTACATCACAATCGAAGTCCCCCCTCTGCCCAGTCCACCCTCATACCCCACTCCCTTGATTCCCCCTCCTCTCTTCCTCAGAGAGAGGGAGGCCCCCCATCGGAATGAACCCATCCTGGCACAACAAGTCGCAGCAGGATTAGGCACATCCTCTCCAACTGAGACCAAACAAGGCAGCCCAGACAGGTGAAAGGGACCCAAAGGCAGGCAACAGAGTGAGAGGAAGTCCCTGCTCTAGTTCCTAGGGGAACCAAATGAAGACCAGGAAGCACATCTGCTGTGTGTGTGTGTGTGTGTGTGTGTGTGTGTGTTGGGGGGGGGCGTGGTCCAACCCATTCATTGTTTATTTTAAATATGGCTCCAAAGATCAATGGAGCATTGTATTTGCCTATTTCTACCTTGTTCCATTCCTAGGAAATTGTTTTGGCTTTTGCTAAGTAAACATTATTCACAGTTGGAGGCACTAGACATTCAGGTACTCACTGTTTAAAGCGCCAACGACCTTCCTCCTTTCGGAATTCATGATTACTTGGGGAACAAATGCTCCCTCTTTTTTTCAGTGCAGGAAGCAGTTTATCTTTAGCCAAGGCTGACATCATCACACACTCTAGGAAAAAAATGATGTTGCAAAAAAAAGAAAAAAAATATGAAAATCTTTTAGTTTTTGTAGCTAAGCCACATCTGAGGTAGAGGACCCAGCTGCTTGTGTAACCACTTTGAATGGGGACTGAGACTTCCTGAGAGCAATATTATGTAGTATAAAAATATTTTGTTGTGCCAATACAACTGCAAATAGGACATTTTTTCTACAATAGTGTATCTAATTTACACAAGCAGACATTAATTTGTAGCCAAAATGCTTAATTGATAGAGTGGGGGAACGTCACTGTGGAAAGGTGGGGGTCTGTAGAAAGATGCTGTCCTGCGCTGGAAATCAGTATTTTTATTGTTGCTCTGAGTCTAACCTTGATATATAAGCTTCCTAGCTAATAGTTGCTGTTGTGGCTATGGCAGGCATTATGGTGTGCTGGCTTGTACTTGGATAAAGTAGACAGTCTGGAGAGGTGGCACTAGAAGACCCCAGTTCAGGTACAGAGTGCTGGTACCTGTTTCCCATTTATGTAAGCTACCAGTGTTTTAAAACCTGGCCCCATCCTTCAATGTAAAACTTCACTTAAAAAAAAGGGGGGGGGGTGTCAATCAAGGTCCTAAAGCAGTCTCCAAAGGGAACCAGAGGTGAGTTAACCAAGAGAACCACAACTGCATTTTGTTAGCTGAGTTGGAGATGTCCAGAACTCTCCTTGTTTCACCATCAAAAAGCTAAAGCCAGGTGTGGTGGCTGCATGCCTCTAATTCCCGTAGAGGCAGGCGGATCTCTATGGGTTCAAGGCCAGCCTGGTCTACAAAGTGAGTCCAGGACAGCCAGGTCTATTACACAGAGAAACCCTGCCTTGAAAAACAAAACAAAACAACAACAAAAAGCTCCAGGGTATCTATTTACACACGCATACTAACGAAGTGTGTATACATGTACAAGACCGTGGCCTCGTTTTGTGGTTTTGACCATCTCTTTGGGGCCTTTTCTAGAAATCATAGGAAGAAATTTTCTTAAAGGCAGATCAGGTTTACTATAATTTGGGAGAGAAAAATGGTCACCTTACCCCATGAATATGCCACCCATCTCATAAATATCCATAAACGTCAAATTCCACTACGAAGAGCCCACTGCGCCGCTCCCACCCCTTCGGCAGCCTCGTGCCCATCTTTCTTTGGAGTATTTGTTTTGTTTTACTCAATAGACATTTGTTTAAAGGGTGACTTGCCTGATTCTTCCCTTCCAGAAGAGTTAAGAACTGCACTTCTACGGTGAGCGTGCTTACTATGTTTGCCAGTTCCTGAGAATTAGTTGGTCCCAACTCCGCTTGCAGGCAAGCCCTCCCTAGGGAGGCCCCAGATGGAACTCAGATGTCTGCAGAGTTGCAGGGAGTAGGGCAGACTGCGGACGATCAGCGTTAGCAAGATGAGTTGAGCATTTCTCTTTAAAGGCCAAACTTGGGACCACTTTTTCTGGTTTTATTGGGCTGGGTACAGAGATCGCCATTTCCCCACCTAGCCCGCTCCCTCCCCAGCCTCCTTTCCTGGACCCTCTGCCCCCCCAAGTGCCTGCACTGACCTGCACTGCATTGGGTGGCAGGCCAGAACACCTGGACCTTGGATCGTCCTCAGCGGAGCTGCAGAAGCCGGGCTGCTGCTGCCTCCAGCCTCACTTGGTCTTGCAGTGCCTGTGGGCACCCAGGCCGTCTCCAGGGTGACCTCCTCAAACACTGCTCGGGCCGCCCCTCCCCGGCTGGGTGGGCCTTGGAGCCGCCCTAGATGCATTAGGCATCCCACCATCACTATCTTCCGGAGCCTTCCCGGGCCCCGCCGCCTTGTAGGGCTGCCACGGTCTGACCGTGAAGATGGGCCCCCAGAGCCACTCATCGTATTTCTCTCCCTGCAGATGTCAGCGGCGCCAGTGAGAAACAGAACAGTGTTTTCCAGAACACCCGAGACGTGAAGACATAGAAGCTGCCCATCCTCTCCTACCCCCCCCCCCCCGCCAAAACACACACACTGACTCTCTGCTGACAGATGCTATGCAGCGGTTGTTTTATTCCGATGGCCCAACAACTCTGCCGCGAAATGACTGCTCTACCTTTACAGACACAGCGAACCGAGCGAGAACTGTGTTGTTAAATGACGCACCTGGGCGCACGGGAGCACAGGATCTTAAAACTCTGCTGTTTCAGAAGCAGGCTGCACTCCTTCATGTCCACCGCGGAGTCTCCCGCAGATACTGACGCTTAAGAAGCTTTGGAATGCAGACTGTTTGGGATTGAGGGCACACCTTCTATCCTTCCTGCCACGGTGGACACCCACTGAATGAAGAGACCGGACGCTACCCAAAGCACACAGCTACAGCAGGGTCCTTCACAAATGCTTTCCTGATCCTCAGGAGCGAGGATGGTAATTACCATCCGGATTCCAGCGCAGTTTTCAAAGAGCTCTCAAGCCCATCCAGATCCCTGTTAACGCAAAGATAACAGGAAAAAGAATTGCTAATTGACTACTACCTACTAGGTAGAACTGTTCAATGACCAATAGCGGCTACTTCATTAAATGTGCTTAAAGATCTGATGTTTAGAGGCCCCGTTATTCTGTTTTATTTAGTTTTTATGGGGATATTGAGAATTGTGATGTAATCTTCTCGAGTGTCTAGTCAAATCATGGAACTGAATTCTCCCCACTTGAAAGCCTGTCTTTGGCAGACCAATGTATGGGTCCACCATCCTCTCCCTAATTATGTAGTTACGATTTCCAGAAATGTAGGTAAAATTTTTAGATGCAGGAAATAAAAGGTTCACAGCTTAGTTTATTTTCATGTTTTTCATTTATTTTCCAGGAAAAAAAATCACATTTCAATAACAACTTACATTAAACTGCGTTTTCAAATGGGAACCCTATTTGCAGTAATGCATCATGAAGAGTAATTGCATATTCAAGATTTTTTTTGAGCTGGGCGACTGGAAGAATTATGAAGGAAAGAACATTTATAAAAATCACATTACAAAAAGTGATATTAGCACTTTTACTAACTCATAAGTTAAGAGTGACGTGAAGAGGGTCTCACAATTATTGTCTTCAATCCGTCCAGCTGCATTCGGTCACCCTTGCCTAGTAGAGAGTTCACAGCGGTTCTCAGGGGGAGCAAGCCCCTGCTACTTTGCTGGGTTGACCACACAGGAAGCAGAAATGGTGTACTGTTGATGAGGCAGTAAGTCAGGAAACACTGTTGAAATGAGCCGGTAGGAGGAAAGATGAGGCATCGACTTTTCATCTAAATTTAAAATATACCTTGAGTATTTGAACACACAGTTTCTTCTGTAAATATTTTATGCCCAAGATGTTTTGTGCAGGATTATAAAGAGAGTCAGTGTTCTTTGCTACATGGATCACAGATAATTTGACATAAAGGCCACTACCAGGTCAACATCTCTTTCACTGACTGGACTGGATGGGTTGTAATTATAGTTAGAAACACAGCAAAATTTCTCTGATATGACTTTCTAGTTCCTTATTGTTAAAGAACAGCAAAACACCAATGGCTTATACTGCCACTTGGTGAGAACGATGATTCAAACTGATCACTTCATTCAGAAAGGTTTTGGCCTATACCAAGTGAAAAGCTAATGAGAAATCTTTTCACTTGAAACTTAATAGTGTTCAAACAGTCTCCAGTCAGCCCTGGGAATTTCTCCTGCCTGGTGTTCAGCACAGCTCTGATGGTAGGTAAGGCTAGGGTGCCACCATCACAGCTCCTGCTTTATATGTGATTATGTTTTTTAAAATAAGTATCCAGCCGCAATGATCCAGTTCCCTTTGACTGAGATAAGGGATAGGGTGGGGATAGGGTGGGTGACAGAAGGATGTAGGGGGATGGAGGGAGATAAAGGGAGAGGCACCAATCACTTTTATGCATATTCATTTTAAAAAGCAGTAATTAAACACCAACCCTTGGAATCAATTCAGCCTTAAGAAATACTGTCCAAGGGACTCCTAAGAAAAGTACCAAGTTTTGGATCTTCTGAGATAGTTATTTGGTATATCATTTTAAATAGCTGAAAGTGATGATGAAAAAAATGGCATTCAACATTCATTTTTGCCAGAAAAGATGTCAATAAGGTAATGGAAGCTGAGTGAGTCAGAAGGAATTAATATATGCATGATATACTCAGTTTATGAAGCAGGAAACTTATGGATAACTGTGTGTATCAGCTAATTTAACAGACTCTGAATGTATTTAAGGTCGAACTATATTCAGAAAATTTAAATATCATTTCTGTCTGGTACAAACAATTATAAATAGGGACATTTTATATTTGATTTTATGTAAAAACTTATTTTCAAGAAAGAAAGCTAAAACCAAAATTAAACCCAATACTCAGGGCTAGTCCTTTGACTCTGTGCTGAGAAAATAGTGCACTGCAGTTGGCCTTAACTAAAATATTTTTATAGAATTCCAAAATATATGTAAAACTACTAGCAGCATTGCTCTAACATGATTTGGTTTCTTGAAGTTGTTAGCCAAATATCACTGAAAATTCTTCACTAGTGCTAGTTACTCCAATAATTTGGAGCCTCTTCAACAAATAGGGGCTTGAAATGTTGATCATAGGTTCAGATCTTAAAAAACTAAACCAACTTCCGTGTTGGGTTAGAATCAAACTAAAACTCGCTGAAAGATACTAACAGATAATTTACTTCCAAAGGCCAAAATCCCCTTAAAGCTACAATCATCTTAGCCAAGCCCTCTTCCTTATATAATTTGATTTATATCCTTCAGTGGAGCTCTGACTTAGACTTAGAAGGAACGTTTCCTGAAGTTTTTCAAGGGGCATTCTTATAAATAAAATACCCTTTCACTTAAGGTTCATGAGGACAGTTATTGCCTATATCTTGTGGCATGGGACTGTGTGTTTCAGAACACAATGCTTGCTCGTGCTAATAAACAAACTAAGCATGATTCTCATGTTTCTCATGATTTGGAAAATACCAATGAGTGCTGTTCAAGCATTCTGTGCTTCACTTTCTTTAAAACAGCATTAAGGATAACTTTAATTTTTGTTGGCTTTGCACAGAAACCTCTTTTCTTATGAGGCTGAAGATGTGTTTAGCACAGGCAACATACTTGAGGGATAAAGGAAAGAATCAGGAAGTTAAGTCTGGATCTAGAATACAGTACTATATCCATGAGAGTCAATAAACTGTCCTCTTCTTGCAGCACTACCCATTTAGGATAGAAAGCAGAAACTAAACATGGGACCAATCAAAAAGGCTATTCTTAGTCATCTCAACTGATTCTAAAACTTGACAGTCCTTCAAGAAGGAACTTTATTTTAACTGGATACTAACAATGCAAGTTGGGCTTACTGAAGATAACACAGCCCTCGAGCAGGGACAGGTGAGAAAGGTCAGTGCTTTTTGCTTATTTCTTTTTAATGTTTGGAGATGCAATCAGTTCACTCCTGTCTTATTTCTCCTCATCATCCTATGGATTAACACAAAACATGAGAGAAGCCATATTTAATTCATAAGTGAGAGACTGGCCTTCTACATTGTTTGCCAAATGAACAAACAAACCAACACAACACAAACAAAAAGCTAAAGGAGTAGGGAAAATAAAGCTCAAGAGATAAATGCGGATAGTGAGCATGGTAGAGAGGATCATCCTAAGAGTCTCCTTCATCAGTGTCACTGGACTTGATTAATTTATTTATACATACTAATAATTCGACTCATAGGTTGATGAGAACATCACAAGGGGCATCAGGGAACATCACATTTCCTTATATTAAGTTTTTAAGCTATATTCTGAGCCCACTTATATGTTACCAAAAAACCTTGCTTTCAGTTCTTAGAAGTTGCGGAACAGAAAAAGTCACAAAACAAACTAAATACATTTTGACTGACTGGGATTTTGCAAAATGCATCCTCTTTGGGGGAAGAGAAAGCCCTAACACATTCTCTCTGGGGGAAGAGAAAGCCCTAACACATTCTCTCTCTCTCTCTCTCTCTCTCTCTCTCTCTGGATATTTGCATAGTTTACTGTCATTCATCTTTCATCGACAACCTGCAATTGCTTTGAGAAAAGGCAAAACAAAGCAGAACTGGTAAAATTCATTTCAGAATGAGGCTAATCTATGTTTACAAAGCCAAGAGCCTAAGAAATAAAGTCAGTTTCCAGGATAGCTGTCTGAGTGTCCCTTGCAAGCAAGGAGCTATTATTAATTAGACGGAACTGGGGAAAAACACTAGAAAAATGGGATTTACCTTAGAAATTAATGCTTACGCCTGCTATAATGTGAGCAGTAAAAAGGGCCCTAGAGATCTATCAGGGCCACAATGCTCTCAGCCTTTGGGTGCTTATCAATATACATATTCCCACATTCTGTCCTTAGAGATTTATAAAGACTTGCTAGTACTTCAGTCTGTATGGGTTCTGAGAATATAATGGGGTTTCAACTTAAATCATTACTACGGTTTGAAAACAGAAGGTCCCACATTTCATCCTTACAAGGGACATAATTTCTTTAAAAGACTATCTTACCAGGCTCATCTTTAATCCTTTCAATGCAAACTTTCCATAGAGCCTTAAAAAAAAAAAAAAAAAAGATTTATGTATAGTGTTCTGTCTGCAGGTATGCCTGTAGGCCAGAAGAGGGCACCAAATTTCATTATAGATGGTTGTGAGCCACCATGTGGTTGCTGGGACTTGAACTCAGCACCTCTGGAAGAGCAGTCAGTGCTCTTAACCTCTGAGCCATTTCTCCGGCACCTCCCCCCCCCCAGCCTTTTATTGTGACCTTCACCTTGATTATTTCCCCAGAATGAACCAAATGAAATAGCAAGGTGCTCGATCTATTGTCAGGATAATTGGGGGTCATTACTCACTGTGGGAAAAATAAATCAGTAAATCAACCTAAGCCTCAACACCTCATTGGGAAAATAGAGATGGAAAAGATTTTTTTTAATCATTTTGGAGTTTCTTTTTTTCCTTTCTTTTTTTCTTTAATAGAGTTTGAATGAAGTGATATCTGCAATGACCAATAGCTACAGAGCCTTCACTACACAGCTATTTTTACTGTGTGGCAGCTAACCGCTGTGATTATACATGTTCTTATAGTCTTGAAAGGCAGTTTATCTGGGAAAAGTAGAACTGCAAGTCTTCAGAGTCGGAAGATATTTTAGAGTCATTTATGTATTGTGATGCCATGTTTCCACATCTGAAGAAGCCCCTACACTGCTCAGCAACATTCTGCTTTACACAATTTTATTAGAAAGATAAAAGTCCCATTAAGAAAAGCTTGAGTCCAGGACAGCCAAGGATACACAGAGAAACCCTGTCTCGAAAAACCAAAAAAAAAAAAAAAAAAAAAAGAAAAGCTTGAAAACTACATGTGATCCACTCTTACCCTAAAGGCGAGAAAAGGGCAGGGACTCATCTGAGTTTGCACAGCCGGCATCAGTGGCAGAGCAAAGGTAGATCTGCTTCCTTCAAAAGAAGAATTAAAAGTGGAAATGTGTGTAACTATGGCTCTGATACTTTGCAGACTGAGATTAAGAAGAAGCTTATAAAATGGTAAAAAATCACAAACACCTGCCCTTTGACTCTCCAGTCACTCAAAACCATTTACACTCGAACCGTCTTCCTTTCGAGGTGAACTGGGCTCCAAATATCACGCAGGGAATTGCCATTTTAGTCGTAGGCGTATCTCATAGGATTTAAAGTTAGCAATTGTAAATTCTAATTATGATAAAATTCAGACTAATTTGAACAAGAATTTATTTTTAAGAATTTCATAAAAATATGGGATTTATTTGAAGAGGAAAACATACTTTCCATGTCGCCAAAATAAAACATTTACACTTTCTATCAGCTTTAAAAATCAGAGTGCTTAGAAAAGTGCTCCCTGGCTAGCCAGAACTTAGTCTCGATTTAGGTCATTGTCTTGCAAACCATCTGACTGTGAGCTAACTAACCCCTTTTGTTTAGACAAAAGGGAACCTGACCCTACAGGTTCCTTTCGATGATAACATTGAAAACTGAAACCTTGCCTTCTTTGTCTAGGACCTGGTCTCAGAACATGAATTTGTATCCTACAGTGCTACAGATAAATCTTTAACAGGAGATGAGAGCCGATAAGATTAAAACTCGACAACACCAGCATCTCTATCCCTGATACGAACATATGCTGTTATTTAACTTATTTTCTGAACCATTTCCCAATGAAGCTCTGATTATTCAAGTTTTAATTTTGAGATCATTGATAGTAATTCCATTTACAAAAGTTGATTAAGGGATTACAAGGTATCTTTATAGTTTCGAATTTGGTTCTGGGAAACATTTTGGATAATGTTAGAGACTACTCAAATCTCTATCTTTAATTATATTTTTTACAGTATCAACAAAGTTATTGTTTGGAATGAAACACCATGTATTTAAAGGCCAATTCTTCCTAAAACTATATAAAATAAGATATAAAGAGAGACATGAGAAACAGTAATATTTACATATTTTAATATGCTTTGTGTTAATATTCAATCTTTTCCATGAATTGACTACTTAAAAACATCATATAATTACATTCTAGATAAGTTTCACTTTTCTGCTTCTTACTCTCTATTACCTTATTTTTTTTTTCATTTGTTCATGTTCCATTAGATTTAAAATTTACCTTTTGTTTCTCTATTTTGGTTTCAAAACCAAACTTTTTGAGAACAAATTAGTTTGTTCAAAAAAACCTTCAAAGCCAGGCTGCTTTGGGGAACTAGGCAAGAGTCTGTTTTAAATAGATGAATTATATCCAGATAAAATGGATCATCTTGGACATTCTTTTGGTAGCAAACATTGGTTGAAGAGAACATAAACTAATCCACAAAGCTCACTAGAAACAACTGTCAATCACAATTTCATTGTTGAAGTAAGACTTTAAAATTTTTAATTTGATCCAGGCGTGGTGGCACACGCCTTTAATTCTAGCACTCAGGAGGGAGAGGCAGGCAGATCTTTGTGAGTTCGAGGTCAGCCTGGTCTGCAAAGAAAGTTCCAGGACAGCCAGGACTACCCAGAGAAACCCTCTCTTGAAAAACAAACAAACAAACAAACAAAGAAAAAACAATTAATTTGATTCTAAAATTGAAAGGAGATGAAGATTCCTTGCCAAATTTGAGTAAATACAAAAGGAGATTCAGCAGTGAGCACTACACACCCCAACTCAGTTGCAGTTATTTAATTGGACCTGTTCTCTGTTTAAAATAACTTGTGGCTTACTGGAAGACTTGATCTTTGGCCCTCACATGACACTGCTTTGATTCTCAGGCTGACAACACCCCCCCAACTTACCACCCCCCACGCCCCAGAACTGTGGCATTTATTGAACTTCAAGCCATGGCCCTGACTCTGCTACCAATTCCCCAAGAACGGCAAAGATTCACAGTTGTATACAATGAATCTTAAAATCATCCAAAAAAATATTCATAGGACAACCAGGTGAATCGAATCCCATTTATAAAGCTCATTTCTTCCTTCTCCAAAGATGTGAATGATAAGTTTAAAATTATCCTTTTGGATCAAACAGGGAACTAATGTTTTTTTTTTTTCCTCTACGGTTCTTTACTCTCTGTGTTGTGATTCTTGTGAGTAAAGAAGAAGTGAGGTACCGCTGGCTGCTAGATGAGAGAGGCCCCTCTGTTCTGAGCAGTTCTGCAAAACTTTTAACCAGCTCAGCTACAGAAAGTCTTGAAACTTTAAAAATCAAGTTGGCTTTAATCTGCTGATTTAGCGATCTCCACATCTGCTAAACCGCAAAGAGGCATGGATGGGGTCAGGCAAGATTCCAACGTCCTCTGCACTCTTGGACATAATTTAATATAATTAAACTTTAAATATGAATCAATTTTCCCTTTTTACACAAGTTATAAAAATAAGAGGCCCTGTTTACACAGTTTGCATTTTTATGAAATTTGCAGTTTGAAAAAAAAGCTTTTTTTTAAAAAGTGGTAATTAATACTTCTCTTTGAATATGCTGTAACTTTAGAATTTTTTTTTTTTATTCTGAAATAGTTTCTGAATTTAACCCACTAAACAGAAGCTAGAAGTTTTCTTTAGCACTAGAGGAAAACATAGTAAGGAGCGAAGAAAAGTGAGTTGTTTTTTTGTTTCTGGTTCCATTTAAGGTTCTTGATGTGTGGCACCCCCTTTATGATAACTATCAACATTATATTTAAATTTTATATATTGACAAAATGCACTGTATCTCTGTAAGCGTTGTGCCATTCAACAGTACTAGTATTAAATTTACATACCACAGTTTAAATTACATCCATTTCAGGAATGGAAAATGCTAAAATTCAAGTGTCTAACTGACTTACTGGAATGAAAGTACAGTTTACAAATACAATAATTACATTTTAAAACCATTAACAATATTACACCTAGAAGTAAATACTGTAGAACTGATCATCAGAGTACTGCGTGTGGAAAACCACTGCTGAAAGCTAGGACCTTCCAGCTGGTAGACCCCAAGTCAGACATTGGTTTGTTTTCATCAAACCAGATTAAAACATGTCTCTCATACAATAGTTCTCCGGGACATGGATCTTCCAAATCCTTGCATGACATTTTATTAGTTATCTGCCAAGTATTTTCCTGCAAAACAAAAATTAAAGATCATTACGTTATCTACAAGTTATGAATGATCTATAGCTCCTGTCCTACCCCTTGGAACGGGACACTTCATGCTTGGGGTGCCACACTTCTCCGAAGTGGTGAGATTTTTGGGTTTCTTAGTTCCCCACATCCAAAGTCACCATTTATACTTCTGTTGACAGTTTGCAGAACATTCTGGACCCTGCCCAGGTGGGTCATGGAATTGTCTCTGAATATGAGAAGTTGCTCATATTTATTTCAGACTTAGTTCATTTGAGAGTGAAAGAGCTATAATTAACAATTACATCAGAGTAGCAGGCATAAAAACCCAGACTCAGAGGTGGAGGAAGGAGAGAGTGGTAACATGCTTGCTTCACATGTGTAAGACTCTAGGTTTACCCCAGCAAGCCACTGAGAAGAGCAATCACCTTATTACCAGGGAGGTCCTGCCCTCTACAAAAGCTCTATTTTTGTGCCATGCCCAATTCCTGGGAAACAGTTCATATCTGTAGACTATCTGTCTATCTATCTCTCTAACTCTATGTCTATCTATCTATCTATCTATCTATCTATCTATCTATCTATCATCTATCTATCTATCTATCTAGAGTGAGAGGGAGTGTGTATGTGTACTTTGCTTGGCAGGTATGTGGGAGTCAGAGGACAACTTGTGGGAGTTGGTTTTCTTCTTCTATGATGTTGTTCCAAGGAGTCAAAATCAGGTTATCAGGCTTGGTTTCAAGCACCTTTATTGATTGATTGATCCACCCCTCACCAGCTCAAAACTACACATATTCTTATTTTTTAAAGACATCATTATTGTGTGTGAATACATGATGTGTATAAGAGAGTGTATGAGGCAGCACATGTGTGGAGGTCAGAGGGTAACTGTTCCAAGTTTGTTCTCTCCTTCCACCTTTAAGTGGATTCTCAAGATCTAATCTAGATCACCAGGCTCATGTGGCAAACTCCTTTAACCTGCTGGGCCATCTGGACACGGATACTTTAAAGGTTGCTTTTAAAGTAAAAAAGCAGATATTCCCAGGTCTTAGCTTAGCTGGACAATTCTAAATTTTGGAAAGTTCAGTTGCTGAAAGAAAACCTTCCAAGGAATCTACTGCCCCCATGCCTTAGGCACGTCACACATTTTTATGCTCTTTCTCCTGTTTCAAAAACAAGTTTTCAAGTCAAACCCAAGTGTGTCACTCTTGCTTGGCAACACAGTGGCTGAATATATCCCACTGACTTCAACATGCAGATCAACCAGGTAGAGACGATGGCTCAGCTCAACGTAGGAAAGAGCCAGTATAAGCAGCCAGAGCCTTCCTACTTCAATTGCTCATTTGTACTTCATTCAAATATCAGTTTGCTTTCTAATGGGATGTGGGGATAGGAGTGAGGAGGCAGATTGTGATGAGAGAAATCACACCCAGCTCCTGCTTAAGGAGGAGTAGCAACATTATTTTTGCCAATGAAACTGAAGCTACCCATTTACCTGCAGCGAACCTCTTCTTGATGAGTGAAAACCGGTACCCTGCTCCAACGAGCTCAATGTCACAGCCAGACAGAGTGCTCCCTTCACTCGTGAACTGCACAACCAATGGGGAAGGTTTGCTTGGGCCTTCGGATAATTGAAATCTCGCCAGTAAAGAGCCTACGCCTTTAAGAGGAGAGTATTATTGCAAGATAGCAGTTGGCAGGATTCTGCACATAACTTTGAAATTGAATTTGAGATGACTGTGCAAGACTGGGTACCCTAGAAGTGGTGTATTCTTTCTTCATTTATAAAATGATGGTGAATAAAATATACTTGAGTACTGTGAGTGGCTGGTCCAAATATGTCAGCACAATGGTACTTTAAAATTTGTGACATGCCACAAGGATGGCTATATCCTTTTTGACCCATGATTAACATCGGAGGAAAAAAGAAAAGACATCTATATGGTATCCGACACAGGATGGACACATGGCTTCTGAAGGGCTCTTCTCTGCTATGAGGACGGTCTGTGTGAGGTGAGGGTTTGGTGGGAAAGGAAAGAGGAAGGTCCACTAAAAGCCACTTGCTTTTCTAGATGTTAATAACTAAACAAAGACTAGTCAAACGCTCTGCTTGCTTTTAAGGCTACATGGATTTGGGCTCATAGTTGGCCAATACCTGTAAGTTATCTCAGATTTAACCCTGTGATTACATTACCTCCATTTTCTGACTTCTGGGAGATATCAGGAATCTTCCATAATATTCTTTGTTGTTCAGCATTCCTAAAAATAAAACAAAGGGCTCTTTTTACATGCAAAGAATTTGTTCAATAGACACCACATTCCCAGATAGCGCTAGTTAAAATAAAATGGGTCTCACAGCATTCAGCTCTGTCTAACTGTATTTGTACCCTACACACATGAATGTTCTTCCTTATTCTAACCAGCCACAGCAATGTGAGGTAAACAGTCAGAGGGTAATACAGTACTTAAAACATATCAACCCAGAAAACAGATGGCGAGTATTTGTTAATCATCCTTTGCAACTGCTGACTAACTCACATTTCACTTTATTTTATTATATTTTTAAGATTTTTTTACTTATATGTATGAATGCTCTATTTGCATGTATGCCTACATGACAGAAGAGGGCATCAGATCCCATTATAGATGGTTGTGAGCCATTATATAGTTGGTGGGAATTGAATTCACTGGAAAAGCAGCCAGTGCTCTTAACTGCTGAGTCATCTCTCCAGGTCTCACATTAGTTTTAAAGTATTCTATATTTTGATGGTATTTGTGGAAAAACTGAACCACTCCCCTCCCCGTTACAGATGTTTTAGCACTCAGCATTTTCTAGTCCTATCTGGTCTTTCTACATCTTGGTGGCTTAATGGAACACTGCATTCCCCAGACTCTCCCTCAGTTAGGTCCTACCTCTATGGGAGGTTCAAATTCAGGGTGTTTGGGAAGCTGATGAACTTTTCTGTTGTTTCTCTAGCAAGCAGTTGGGGTGGAAAGGGTCTTCAAACACAAGGTCCAGCCTGGGCCCCAGTCTTCAAGTGTTGAGAAAGTTAGGCTAGGAGGTGTTTTCTGATTCTAGAATCAAACTGTCAGGAGCCAAACTAACTTAATTCCCCTGGTGGCCAACTCCTCTCCTTCTCCAGGCCCTGCATGGGGCATTCTGCAGTGTACTGGGAAAACACTCACTTTCAGCTGAGATCCAAATGAAAGCCATTTTCTTGGTGCTTCCAACTGTGGCTAAGCACTAGAGCCCCCAGATGAAAGCCTTTTCTGCTGAGCTGATCTGTCGTGGCTTTCTGTTTCCACCCCATGTGTCCCCACAGGCCAGCTGAGGTCTCTTCCCACAGTAAAGCCTGGTGCTGAAAAGTCTGTACTCCCTTAACCAGAAGGAGCTCTATGAGGTGGCAGAGGGAGGGAACGTGAAGCTTTTTACCAGACTGCTGGAGGAAGCACAGCTTGGAGCTTGGTCACTCCTCCGTCTATGGGGACCAGGAAGTGCACATTGTTAAGGGCCACTGCGGTGGTCATGGCGTTGATGTTGTATTTATAATCTATGCGCAGGTTTGTGCTTGAAGGCTCACATCGCCAGTTCACCGCCAAGTTCAGAGGCGTACACTGAATGCCCTGAGCAGACACCTTGCCAAATGACAAGAGAGAGAAGGTGTAAGTCTCAGCTGTTACTCTAAATCCAAACCAGAGGTTGTGACTGGCTCCCACTGGACTGGGCTTACAAGTCTAAATGTCATCTTATTTTTGTGCTGTACAAAAATGGGATCCCGGGGAAAAGCTGGTGAAGTTCAGGTGCCATGTTGGGAGGGCTGTGTCCTGAGGTAACCACTACAATTAAATATG
This sequence comes from Lophiomys imhausi, assembly GCA_907164525.1. NCBI lineage: Eukaryota > Metazoa > Chordata > Mammalia > Rodentia > Muridae > Lophiomys > Lophiomys imhausi. Next base: position 1,095,257 of record CAJQZJ010005020.1, on the reverse strand, counting down.
CAAGGTCAGCTGTGAAAATCCCTACAGCACTTTAGAGTCCACAATGCATTTTCTGTACTTAGGGGAGGTGGGACAGTATATTGGTTAGAAGCTGAGGTCATGAAACTGGACAGTCTTGGGTATGACATCTGGTTCTTCCACTTAACAAGCTGATTGATCCTGGACAAGTCACCAAACCCACTTAGTCTCAGTTTCTCATCTGCCAAATGGGAATTATGATAAACAATATAACTCATTGGTTGTCAGGAAGAGCTGAGGAGAAACAGCACAATGTCTAAGATACAGCAAGGAAGTGACTCCTTAACACATGTTAACTATTAGTAGTTATAGCCGGGCGGTGGTGGCGCACGCCTTTAATCCCAGCACTTGGGAGGCAGAGGCAGGCGGATCTTTGTGAGTTCGAGGCCAGCCTGGTCTACAAAGTGAGTCCAGGACAGCCAGGGCTACACAGAGAAACCCTGTCTCGAAAAACCAAAAAAAAAAAAAAAAAACTATTAGTAGTTATGTCATAGTTGCTCTTCATGACAAACCAATGAGACAGACAATGCTGGGAATTGTCATCATTTCTTTGAGATTTGCCAGCATAAGGACCTGAACCCAGGTCCTCTGCTTGGAAGAATTACAGTCTGTGCTGTGCAGTTAGAGCCAACAGTGAGGGAGTTAGAACAAGAAAAACCCAGATTTGAATAACAAAATATTGCCTTAAGACAGTGACATCAGTCTGAATTCCTGGTGTGTACCGCAGTATTCACCCCTCGCTCCCTCAGCACCCACCAATTGCTGATAACTCTATGGCTAGGGGTTGGACCTTGGAGGCTCCTCCGTCATTGAATTATTTCTTAGCATATATTTCATTAGAGCTTTTTCATGAGGCTATCATACTAGAAATATCATACTAGTTCTCACATGGCTCTTTAAGGCTTTTGTTTTTTTGTTTTTTTATAACTACAAGACTTCAATAATAGTAAAAAAAAAGTTACTTTTATGCAATATTAGGCACTGAAGAATGTAAGTTTGTAATGTGAAACAAGATAATGCTGACCATACAATAGACGTACCTGATATTTGAGCATGTCCACATTATAATATGTAGCCTGGGGTTTTTGTTCAGAGACTTTCTTTAGGTGAGTCATCAAATTTGGCATGTTTACCCAGAATTCCTTGGTATTGGCATCGTTTTGTGCATTATCACTAGCAAGATGGGAAGAAAGTCAATGACTGAGGATCATCACCATCACCATCACCTGCACAAGAAGCGTCTTAGTTGATGGTCCCTGGTTTCTGCATCTGCCTTTGATGGTATGAATATGACAGCATTCCCAGTGTGGTTTTGGCACAGTGCAGGTTGGTGTGGTGTCCCATATGCTGCTCAGTTCCCACAGGGAGACACTGTTCTGCTGCCAAACATTCCTGTGAGCTCCTGTCTTATTGATTCAGCAGAATGACAACTGAGTGCTTTGAATTGGTAACTATTTTCTCATTCATCCTTAGTAGGTCTCCGTACATTATCTCACTTCTGTCTAAACTTATCAGTCAATTAAGGGGGAGTAAATCAATTGTAGACTTAACTAGTAGTAGTTTTCAGAAACTAACCAGTTAAAAGACTTGTTGGTGAGCACTTTTAATCTTGGCATTGAGTAGGCTAAGGCAAGAGGATCACAAGTTCAAGGCCAGCCTTAGGTACATAGTGAGTCCTTATCTTAAGATGAAAAATAAAATGTGAAGACTTGGCCTAACTGAGAAGGATGAACTGACATCACTATGCTCGGTTGCCAGCACTCATGATTCCATCCAAGTGCATCTAAATCAATGGTTCTCAATTTTCCTAACCCTTCGACCCTTTAATACAGTTCCTCATGTTGGCGTGACCCCCAACCATAAAATTATTTTCATTGCTACTTCATAACTGTAACTTTGCTACTGTTATGAATTGTAATGTAAATAAATATTTGTGTTTTCCAATGGTCTTAAATGACCCCTGTGAAAGAGTCCTTTGACCCCCAAAAGGGCCACAACACATAGGATGAGAGCTGCTGATCTAAATAAAAAACTCACTTTAAAAACAAGATGGTCGTGGCGTTCAGTAGTGGTGGTCACATAGTGGAGAAGCAGAGTGCAGTCTTGGCTCTCTAAGGACCTTAGTGTCCTGACAGCTGCTGCTCAGCAGCCTGTTCAATGAGAACTTGCCTGATCTACCCTGCATCTGTTTCTCAATCCATGATGAAGAGCCAGCTGGGTTCCATACCCTTTGGATTGGAGTATCTCATAGGGACAGGATGGTGAATGGACAAACAAGTAGATAGGCAATTTTAAATGAAAAGAATGGGGATTTTCCAGGAGAATGGCAAGGGGGTGTAACTCACTTTGGGGATGGTCAGTGGGACTGGAGAGGGAAAGGGATGATCAGGGGAGGTGGAGGAGAGGAAGTGCGGCCATAGGAAGAAGGGAGGGGCAGTATTAGAATATGGGGAGATTAGTGCACCAAGCCCTCATGTGGAGCAGGACTCTACCTATTTTTTTTTTTTTTTGATACATAGGGACTAAGAGGAGAACAAACACATAGGTTTGGATAGAAGCCCAAAGACAATGGCAACAAGTTGAGATTCTGGGCCAAGGATCATGTGAAGCCACTGGTTAGCCAGGAACAAAGAACAATCCCATAAAGGTCATTGGTTATAAAAATGTGCTGGAGCAGGGTCAGACTGGATTCAGGAAGGAAGCAATTATGACTGCCATTGTTCAGGGATATGCTGTTGGTACTAGCTCAAGGAAAGATTCTGTATAGGAAGACTATGGGCACTTAAGAGAGGGACTTTCAGATAGAATAACCACACTTTATCATACCCACCACAAACCAGTACACATATGCACAAGCATCATAAAGACATCACTTCCAGTTTGACGTGAGAAAGTGTGCATTCACAGGAAAAAATCCATTCAACGTTTCCCGGTATGATCATGCCAACAAATGACTATTGTTGTAAAACTGTATGTTTCACAGGAAAGGTTTTCAAATTCACTAGAAGAGTAACCATGGTTCCAATATTATTTCATTTAACAAGAAGTTTTCCACTTATCACCTACTACCCTCATCGACCGTTAACCAGTAACAAGTGAAAGAGGCATGCGTACATTATCAGCAACACAGTTTCATTAAATGCAAGGTTTAACCCTGTTAGAAACTGACCACTAAAACACAAATGCATACTCAGCTACACGTTTACACAGCATTACTTAAGAAAACTTAACAGCTGGCACACACCCGTGTCTGGGTGTCAAATCTACGTGCATTGTCTGCACTGTGGTGAATCAGCCATAGTGCTATTTGTGCAAGGGAGCACGCCTTAACTAGACACAGGGTGCCAAGCAAATCATCTCTTTAAGGTTGTATACAGAATCATATTTACCAGCAGAGAAGTTGGGGGTTCGGCAGGACGTGCTCTAGCCTGCTGGAATTTATCACCCGAAAAGTCAGGGCAGCTGGGGATGGGTTGTTGGCAAAGTGTCTGGTGATGCCAGCAGGAAAGGACAACACCATTTCTCCCGTAATCTTAACAATGCATCTGAAACATCAAACACAGGAGAGGAAAGAGCAGAAACAGGGTCAGTAGGCTAGGATGCAAAGTGGTGGTGCCAAAGAAAAGTGAAAACGTAAAAGACCCACAGGTTTCAAGACAAACAGTTGCAACTCTGCTCCCAACCACTAAGTCATTCCTAGCTCACCTGAGCACTTGAGGATTGATTTTCTTTTTTAAAGAGCCTTAATTGTAAGAAAATATAAAATTTGTTTCTAAAACGAGAGGCAACTTCAAGAACTTGAAGTCTGAACTTATCTTTAGGCGATTTGACTTGGGGAATAACATATACTTCTCTACTAAAAAGTCATAAGCAAAGAGAAAAAAGGGCCTTAATACATATTTATTGTGTGTGGGTGCATGTGCACACATCTGTGGAAGTCAGAGGGCAACTTGGGGGAGTGGGTTCTCTCCTTCCACCATGTGGGGTCTAGGGAGGGGCTCAGATCATCAGCCTATGGGACCTTTACTAGTTAAGCCATCTTGTTGGCCCCAAAGAGGCTGGCTATTCTGTTGAATGTGTTTTGGGGTTGTAGGAAATCACCACAAAGTCTCATGGTTGGTCTTACAAACCGAATCATTTAGTCTTGTGATTTTTGTGTATTTGGAGATAATAAACTGCATATTATTATCATATCTCACCTGAACTTAGTTCAGTTCTGTGAGTAGCATGATCAATGTCTTTTATGAACTCCAAGGAGAAGTTCCTACATCCTACTTTATTAGTTCTTTAGCTCATTAATTTGCCTATTTTGTCACAATTAAAATTAGCCATAGAAATTAAAACACAGATGACAATTTGGAAGGAAGAATAATCATTTTAAAGGCTTCATGGAAGTATAAAGAGGTGTAGTTACTTATCCTGTGAAATTTCACACATTTGTATCATATGAAATCAATACACAACCAAGACTCATGTTTCCATTGTCCCCAAATATTTCTTCCTGTCCTCCTGTAATCCCTCTGGTCCAGCTTTACCCTTCCCAATTCTAGGTATCTTCTATGTGCTTTTATCACCCTACATTATGCTGCACTTTCTATAATGTCACCTAACAGGTGTGTGCTTGATGGTATGGTCAGACTTCGTTCCCCAGAGGAATTATAGTAGTTCTTTGTATCAGTGATTCATTTTTTTCCTTTTTGCTGAATGGATATATCATATTTAAAAAAGAATATATCCATTCACCCATTGAAGAATATTAGAGTTCATTCCAGTCTTCATCTGTTACAAAGCTATGGGCAAGGTAAGCAGAGGTCTTTGTGTGGGGTGACCCTAACTGTTCTTGCTAAGTGTGAGGACTCATGGGGTGTGTGTTGGGTATATCTTTAACTTTTAATGAAATGGCCCAATTGCCTTTGTTTCTTTCTTTGCCATGCCCCCTCTCTCTGTGTGTTTCTACTTTCTTTCCCTCTTTTCTTCCCTCTCTTTCCTTCCTTTTTTCCTCCCCAAGTGTTTTCTAAAATGGAAAATAGAACTGTGTGTGATTATCTCAGCATTTCCACATACTCACCAGCATTGTGTAAAATCTGTCTTCACTTCAACTAATCAGTGTGTACTGCAATCTTATTTTAACTTGACTTTAAAGAATGTCTATGAATCTTAAGATCTTTTAAAAAGATTTAATCAGTTACTAATTAAATGTGTGTGTGTGCGCGTGTGCACGTGTGTGCATGGGTGTACGCATGGACCCTCAAGTGCTCATGCCATGGAGCATACATGGAGGTCAGACGCAACTTGCAGGAGTTGGTTGTGTCCTTTCACTACATGTTTTCTGGAGGATGAAAGGTGTCTTGAGACATCTTGCTGGTCCCCTCAGACTCTTTTCATGTGCTGCTGTGTCATTAGTTAGATTCATTGAAGATGGGTCTTCTCAAATTCCCTGCCAAGTCTTTAAGTCACAGTTTTTGCTTTCTTATCGAATTCTAAGTTATTTTCTTTCAAATATTCCCAGTAGACATCGTCCATTAGGTGTCTGATTTGCAGTCTTTTCCCAGGTCTGAGGATTTGGTTTTCTTTTTCCTGAGAGCAAGGCAGTTTGAACTCAGATTTCTCTTCTAAGATTTATACTAATTCAGGAATTCTTTTGATGTTCTGTCTCAGAAGTTTTTGCTAAACCCAAGAGCAAGAGAGCATCTCCTATCCTGTCTTATAATTTTCAAAGTTTACCTTGTCATTTATCTTTATAATACATTTTAGTAAATATTTGTTTGTGTGAAATACATAGTTGGTTTCTGTTTTTCCTTTATTTCCTTCTTTATTTTTCCTCTTTCCTTTTCTTTTCTCCCTAGACCTCCTCTCTTCCATTTGTTGAGAAAGGTCTATCTTTTCTCTCCCAAATTACCTTGGAAATTGTGTTTATAGTTATTTATCTAGATATGGGCCTACTTCTGGATCCATTGTCCTGTTCCATTGAGATATTTTAGCTATTTGAAGCACATTGTCTTATTTACTACAGCTTTATGATAGTCTTGAAATCATATCATATTCGTATTCCAACTTTCTTCTCTAAAAATATATTTTTTAGAATTTATTTATTTATTTAATGTGTATGAGTGTTTTGGTTGCATATATCACTATGCACCACATATGTGCCTGGTGCCCTCTGAGGGCAGAAGATGGGATTGGGTCCACTAGAACTGGAGCTATGAGTGGTGTGAGTCACCATGTAAGTGCTCTGAACAGAATTTGAATCCTGTGCAAGAGGAACAAATGCTTTTAAATTCTGATCTATCTCTCCAACCCCCAACTTTGTTCTTTTTCAAAGTTGTTTCAGGAATGGGTCTTTTGTTTTTCCAAATGGACTATATAATCAACTATAAATTTTAGCAGAAACTTAATTTCAAACTCTCAATTCCAACCCAGTCACTATTACCTACTCTGGGAGACTAAGAATTTAAAACTTTTTTTTTCTTTGCCTACAGCATCAGATAAAGCTTTGTCAGTAGAGGGTGCTGAAGAGACAGTGTAAGGAGTTGCCTTTTCTTAATATTCTCCATACTCACTAAAGGAAGATTAAAAATATTGTAATTATAGATTACTAAATTCCATGTTTGTTTGATGTGGTTTTATTTCTATAGGAAAATGTCTTTGAGCTTAACAACTGTTCCTATCAGTACTTGATGTGAGTGTCAATGTGTTATGTGAATATGGAAATTTTAAATAATGGGAAATGAAAGTAGAAATCAATTTTTGAATAAATCATAATTCATGTAAATCCTCACAAATGAAACATTTATAAAGAATGAAGACATTTCCAAGTCAAGTGGGTCAACTTACAAATTGGGTCTTCCTTCCCTCTTGCGACAGACAGCAATTGCTGTTCTAGCCCAGCTGCCAAATGTGCAGTGGGTTCTAGTCAGGAGCCCTGTGACTCTGAAGTGTGGGAGGGCATGGGAAGAACATGTCTTCCATGTGACTGTACTGCACTGTTGACAGGCAGCACACAGCCTTCTCATGAGCATGCTCTGTGTGCATGACCTTGAGATGGTTAATTAATGAACCTACTTGGGCTTCTATACTATGAAAAATCTCATCACACTGCTCAGTTCAAAGGACCCATTTTGAAGCCTTCCTTTCTAACCTTTTCTAAGTCAGACATAGGGACTTTTTCTTTTTTAAGAAAATTGAGTGATCAAAATATTAAGGACGTCTTGTCTTCCACTGCATCATAGTTACACCTCTTCTACATCAGACTTTGGATTACTTCACATACAACTCTTATTTTCCATCCTAGATGTCTCCACCTGTGTCCTTCTGTCTTGTACAATGGTCGGTACAGAGCAGCACTTAGATGAGGGAGTCATCTTGAGTCTTTTAGCAACAAAACTTGAGCACCTTAAGCCTTGTTTTGATGCCGAAGAAACAACAATGGAGGAAAGAGTGAAAATCCAGTTGTTGGAACTCCATTCCACTGGACAGAGAGAGATAGATAATGGACAACAGAAAAACAATGCATGTGTGAGGTGTTAAGAGAGGGCTGTGGAGGAGGAGGAAGTGAGGTAGGGAAGGAGGAGGTGCTGGGGAGGGGAAGGGAGAGGAGTGTAGATTTCTACAGGCTGAATAAGAAGTTCTATTTGATAATTTTGTTGAAGAACCAAGATACATGGGAGAAAACTTCAGTAAGGCAGAGACATACTGAGTAGGAGGCTGCATGGGGCATAAAAGAGAAACAGCTATAGGTTAATGTGGTTTAAGTAGAAAGAATGAGGAGGGAGTAATCCAGATTAGATCAGAGAGGGGGCAACTGGGTGTGGTTGGAAGCTCTTCACCAACAGGGCACAGAGCACCTAGGGGTCCACAGATCCCTGGGAAGTTTTTTTTTTTTTTTCCTGTAATCAGATGAGAGTTTGGAGCATAGCAGTCATGTGCTCTGATGGGGATGGACTTCAGAGGGGCCAAAATGGAAACTGGGAAGACCAATTACATCTCTAAAAACATTTGTGAGTGAGTGAATTCAAGCCAGTTCATAAGCAAGCAGAAGAGGACCTGTTGTATGATTCTCCCAGGATTTTCCCTATGCTGTATGTAGTGAAATCTCTCCACATTCCTATTAATTTTTAAAAAGTATATGCTTCTGTTTTTCTTAGTTCTTATCAGCCTCAGTGTACAAGGCATCCATCAGTCAGTGGTGAGCAGTTCTTTTAACTCACATAATAGACAGTTGTACAAATTCTGTTTCAACAGAGTCTGCAGGACTAACATGTCTGTAATAAATGCTTATCAGCTTAAGCCGATAGTGTTTTATGTGCTCTACATGAGCTTCTCTCCCCTCCCCCAATCCCTCTCTTTTGATCATATCCTGCCTTTCTGGACCAGCCCCTGTCTCATAGTGCTTGTTTTTCTGTATTATTATGGACCTAGAATAAAACCTAGTTGTTATTGAAAGGGCCATGACACCCAGGAAGAGTGAAAGATCTGGTGACTGAGTAGGATGCTTTGGGGCTGAAGTTATATTGACTTTTTAGAAGAGTATTAGCAGAGTTAGACTTTTTGAAACAGTGTTTCAGAAGAGGAAAGATGATTCATACTTTGTAACATGAATTCTTACTTAAAATGCATTGCTGCAATTATATGTAATTCTCACTGATTAATAAAATTGGTAATGTTGTCTGTAATCACATCCATTGCTTCTCATTTCTCTTGTCCTATTTTACAGTCCCATATTTTTGAGTTAAAAATAAAACCAAAAACCCAAAACCAAGAACTGTTCATCCCTCACTTTGGTTTTCTTTTGTTTATTGTTGGAGCTCAGGCCAAGAATTAAACTAATGATACACTTAGCAGTAGTTTGGTGTGCACGGTGGATTAATAGTTTCTGTCAACAGTTAGGAGTCAGGATTCCCTTTGTGACAGAGCATTGAAAGCTGTATATCTCTCTGTGAAAAAATGCACACATAGGAAGATGTGGTTCATGTCTTTAATGCCAGCACATGTGAGGTAGAGGCAGACAGATCCCTATGAGTTCAAAGCCAGTCTGCTCTACATAACCAGCTCCAGACCAGCCAGGGTTACAGAGTGAGACTGTCTTTAAGAAACAAATGAATATGCAATTTTTTTTTTTTTTTTTTTTGGTTTTTCGAGACAGGGTTTCTCTGTATAGCCCTGGCTGTCCTGGACTCAATTTGTAGACCAGGCTGGCCTCGAACTCGCAAAGATCCGCCTGCCTCTGCCTCCCAAGTGCTGGGATTAAAGGCATGCACCACCACTGCCCGGCTATGAATATGCAATTTAATTTCAGAGAATTTTGGGAGTTTATAGATCTGATCCACAGAACTCTTTCTTAGAAGGTAAAGGTAGGGTGGTTACATTTACAGTGTCCTCTATCCCACCCCACACCACACTAGGTAGAATAGGGCTTCAAGAAGACAGTAGGCCTTATCCCAGGCTTACTTGCTTGGATCTGCTCCTTTGAAGTAGGCATTGACGGTTTCTGTGAATGCGGCTGCCACCGGGAGGGTGTCTTGGGCCCCCATAGTTAGAGGACTGGGCCCCCTGGAAGAACCTGTGTGAGATGAAATACTTCCATTTATTTGAGGCTTATGTAAAAGGCACAAATACACGGAACTAGAGCTCACTAAAGGATTGTGGGGCATCTCTTACTGAAAACGTGAGTACACAGTAGCTGTGGGTTCAACTGAGAGCCCAAGTATTTAAGAGGAAAATATTTGGCTGGCTTACAGACAAACACTTGACATTGATTCAGTTACTTCACTACAGAAGAAAATCCAAGCAAATAAATAACAAAGTCACAGGGGTTTCTAAATGTTCTGCATAAAGCAAGAGCAGTATTTGCACGACAGTTTGTGAAGTAGGTGGTTAATAGAGAGACATGTTAGTTTTCTATTTCCCACTAGAGCATTCCACCAATCAAGTGCTCAGATTGAAAACTGTCATTTCTTCATTTGGAAGAGACAGTCAAGCGCTGTTACATAGCTCACCAGCATTTTCTTCATTGTTTCCATTTTAAAAAGCCCAATTGCTCTCAGATTCAGCGATGTCAAGCTCCTTGCATAAAACATATGCCACCAAAACATCCATGTTGGCTGGGCACGACAAAATAATGCACCACTCACACTCTTGACTGTATCAGTATTTGAGTTCATTGAACACTTGCTGTGGGCCAGGCAAGGCAATGCATGCTTACCATGAGGTACTTCATGCCAACTTTGCCTAAGCCTGTGGGATAGGCAGGGATAGTCACATTTTACAGAAGAGGAGGCTGAAGTTTAATGAGTCCTGTCCATGATAATGCAGTTATTCAAGTAGTAAAACAAAAAATCCAAATCTAGATGTGCTTTCCTGTAAAGCTTGTATTTTTACCATCATAGTGCATGATTTGTCTACAAGAAACATTTAATTACATTGATTTGCTGCAACGTAAAGCTTCAAAACATCATTTAGTTTGCTGCCTTTGTTCCTAGTTTTTAGACATGGTACTGCATTCTATGTAACATGCTTGCTGCTCCACCTTCCTATTAAACAGAGATGTTTATTCCTCTTCTCTTCTGGCACATACTACATGTGTCAGTGTAAATCCACCCTTGGTGCATCTTCCTCCTCAACACAACCTTTCCTGCTCATTCACAACAGTCCGCCCTCCCCTGACGTTTTTCTGTCTCCATTCAGCTCTTAGTGTCTTGCACTTGGTAGTAGGTCGTCAATTTAACAAATACTCACTATTATCATGTATCAGGCCCTAGTGTAGATGCTGAGGATGCTCAAGAGAAGTTAAGCATGGCCTCTGTTCCCTGGAGTGGCAGTTCACTGTGCAGTTATGGTCGTTCTCATACTCAGCAGCAGCATCCCCACCACCATTATCATCACGCCAGCACAGAACTTCCTCCTCGTCACTTACTTCACATTTACTATGTGCCTCATGTAAGTACTAAGCACAATCACCGTGTAGCAGATATGCGTATGTTACAGGCATGGCTCCCAGCCTGCAGCACCTCCAGGAGATGGTGAACCCCTAGGTTATGGGGAGTCACACAGAAGGAATTGAAGTCCTTGTCAATATGCTCTTTGAAGGAGATATTGAGACTCTAACCCTTTCCTGTATAGATCTTTGCTCTCTGGCCACCATGAGGTGGACATGCCTCCTCCATTACATATTTCTGACATGATGTACTATGCCACCATAGCCCTAGAGAGCGCAGGGCCAAGGAACTGTCACCCCAAATACACCTTTCTGCCTTTCAAGTTGAATTTCTTTAAATTAAAAAAAAAATTTCGTGTCAGATTCCCTGGGACTTGAGTTACAGAGAGTTGTGAGCTGCCGGTGGCTGCTGGGAATTGAACCTGGGTCCTCAGGAAGAGCAGTCAGTGCCATCTTTCATTCTCCTAAGTCGAATATCTTAAACATTTTGTCACAATGTCAGTACACCAATTAACACAATACTAAAGCTCAAAGAGTTTCTACAACTTGCTTAGTCTTGTCTAGCTGGTATGCAAAAAAAATTTAAGATTGGTACTGAAGTATGTGTGAATTAAAAATTTAGGTTCTGAGGACTACATTATTTTGTTTCCTTAGTGGGTAATTATAGGGGCATTTGGTGCAAGAAAACAATTACAGTCAATTGGAGTGTGCATGTCTTGGACCTCAGGGCTGTAGACTTCCTCAAATAGAACCAAGATTATAGCATCCTTTAAGAACATGTGTAACTCTGAGAAAGGTGATGTTTACACACAGTTAAAAATAATAAAATAAGAATAAACAGAAGAAATGATTTTATAATAGTTGCTCAATTCATTTTGATTTTTTCCCAAAAAGTTTTATAATTATTGATCAATTCATTTGCTTTCTCATTAGTTATGATATTTATAGACTGATTAATAGATCCTGGGAGACAATGGCTGCCATAGCAGAAGGTAACAAGTGAGCCAGAGTGGAGAGGGAGCTAGGCTGCTATTCTGCTATTATTATAGCAAGATCATGATTTCCATGTGATTGGACCTTGAAAGTTTGGTAAGATAGAAAAAATTATGTAATCCAACAGAATAATTCAACAAATGCTTTAAAAGTTTGGTGTGAAAAAAAAACAAAACAAAACAAAACTGAATAGATAGTTAGGAACTAAGTGATGAAGAGTTTTATACAAATATTTTGGGAAATTTATTCTTTATTAGTGAAAACACACTAAAATGATTCTACTTTGAAGATCTATATGAAAAATCTCTGGGTATGTCTCAGAGCAAAGTGTACATATTACAACATTTGTACAATCTGCAGTAGGAGTATAGATTTCTGGAGGTCTTTGGGGTTCCTGGAAGTGAGATTAAAACACCCCTTAGAAAATGAGATACCCGTGAGATATCTGATATGGGGTTGTGTTCTACATTGAGATCATGTTGGCTATAGTGTAGTGAATAATTTAATGAGGGACACAGTTATGTGTAGGAGGAAACTTGTTTTAAATATGTAGTGTGTGTGTGTGTGTGTGTGTGTGTGTGTGTGTGTGTGTGTGTGTGCAGCCTTGTTTGTCCATGTAGAGACCAGAGGTTGAAAACACATGTCTTTTTCAGTCACTTTTCTGCCTCATTTTCTGAGACAGGGATTATTCACTGAACCTGAAACTCACTGTTACCATTAAATTATCTGGGCGCCAAGCCCCTGGGACTCATTTGACTCCACCGTCAGTTTTGGGGTTGCAGAGGCATATGGAGCCGTGCCTGGCTTTTCCTTTGCACTGAGGATTGAACTCTGGTCTACAAGCATATGGAGCCGAGCACTTTACCCACTCACTGAGCTGTCTCTCTAGTCCAAGGATACAACTTAAAAAGAAACTACGATCGATGAGAAACCAAAATGTCAGTGGATCAAGAGAATATTATGGGTGTTTTATTTTTCCAAACTGCAAACCATTTCAATAACCACGATATTTCTGTGAATTAAGTGGTGTGGCTTAGGTGGATAATGGTCTTTTAAAGGGAACTGACAATTACATGACTCACACTAGGCATGAGTGAGCATGATGGTTAATGTTTGGAAAGAACTCTCTGGTGAGGGGTCTGGAGCTCTGTCCACAGCCTGGGTTTTTACGACCACGATTATTAGGGTGGTGGTGGTGATGAAGGTGATAGCAGTGTGGAGACTAGAACAGACATTCAGTGATGACACTGGGTAGTGGTTGGGAGAATGGGAGTTGGCATCTGGCCTGGAATTGCTTCTTTTTTCTGACACTTGTCTAAACTATTTTTTGGCAGGCTATGTTTACAACCCTATGATTGCTATCTGAAGGTTCTTTAAGACCATATACTACTCAGCCATCAGAAACAACGAAATCAGGCAATTTGCAGCCAAATGGATGGAACTAGAGAAGCTCATCCTGACTGAGCTAACCCAGACTCAGAAGGATGCACATGGCATCTATTCACTTATAATTGGATTTTAGCCATATAGTACAGGATAACTATACTACAGCCAATGCACCAAAGGGAACATGAACATAGACTTTGTTTCCTGTCAGTGAGACACTTTTCCCTAGTGGTACTGCCTTGTAGGCCCCCAGTGTATGAGGAGGCTCTTGGCCCTCACATGACTGCTGAACTGGGGTGGGGGACTGTTAATGTAGGGACACTCCACTCCAGAGAAGTGGGATGGAAGGGATGGGGGTAGCGGGTGGGAGGGTGGGGCTGGGAGGGGTGGAAAGAAGACACTGTGATGGAGATGTAACCTGAAGTAATAAATAAATATTTAAAAAAAAGACCATATAGAAAAGAAGGGGATCTCTTTAAACTTCTCCAATGACTTTACAGAGAAGCCCCCCTGAGCCATAGAGATTAGATCATTTTGTCCTTTCTCCTTTCTCTTTTCTAAACTAACCAGCATTATTGGCTGTCTCTTGCAACCCCTGAATTTAGAAGGTTTCTGAAAGACATCAGTCTCCGGTTATGACTGACCGCTATGGCCAACTACATTCTCTTAGTGGTTTTGTGGATGTCAAAGGCTGGTCCTTGACAAGAAAAACCAAAACAAAAAACAATCAAACAATCAAACAAAAAACCAAAAACCCAAAAAACAAACTAGCTCAGTAGATGAATATGTGGAACAATATTGGGTTTAGTTGGTTGACTTTCTGGTTTTGGGTTCTGAGGATCTTAGGTAGTTTGGCCTATATCAATAGGCCAAATCAATATATATATATATATATATATAAAATGCATATTGTTAATGTGATGGCATCACTGCCTTTTGTTTAGTGTGTACTTTGCGCTATAGTTCATGAGAAAGCACCAGGAACATTTCAGACTAAACTCTGGAATGTGATGACTCAAAGACTCTAACTCAGCTCTTTCTCTTTCTGTCATCCAGCTCCTTCTACTGTCCCCTGCCACCTTCTACTCTTGCTGTGCCCATTTTTTGGACACTGTAATCACCCCAATGGATTTGACCAAAAAAGCCACAAAAGCAGAAATGTATGTAAGATAAATATTTACAGGGAACCCTTTTACCTTAAAATATCTACAATTTACAATTCTAATTCCTTCATAGGCATGTACTTTGCAATAGATGGAACATGTTGTATCTTGTTTTATTTTTTACATTTTTTTCATCACAATCTGGTCTATATATCATTTCCAAAACCTATTTACTATGTTATAAACTTTTTCCAAATGTTAGGTTATTTCTAGGTGGTAATTTAAATTTATCTGTATATTAATTGACCTTTTCCCTTTGCATTATTTCCTGAAGATAAAATAATTTATTCCTATATAATTGTATGACCAAACTAAATGCAGTTCACTTTTAGTTGTGGAGTACCAGGAGGTTGTGTCCTCATGGAGGTTGTGCTCAATGTGGCTGGTCATAAGTGAATGCCTTTGTGTCCCCCATAAAACCTCGGTTTTTGTTTAGAAAGATTAAAACTAGGATAATGTCAATGATGGTGAGAAAGCCAAAGTTATGGGGTGAGAGAATGAAGAAAAGTTTTAAAAATTTAAAAATATCTGAAATCGCATTTTTTTTTTTTTTAGGTTTTTTGAGACAGAGTTTCTCTGTATATCCTTGACTGTCCTAGACTCACTCTGTAGACCAACCTGGCATTGAACTCACTCCTGCCTATGCCTTCTGAGTGCTGGGATTAAAGGTGTGCGCCACCACACCCGGCGGGATCAACATTTTTAAGATCAAAAATCTGCAAGAAAATAGCATTGTGACCATAGAGAAGTCAGTTACCTGTACTTCTTTTGGGGAAAAAAAAAAGGTAATAGACAGTTTGCTTTTGGCTTTCTGTCCTATAGTATTGGGTGGTTTGTGTGGATTTAAGATTGTTACCATGAGTATAACTTTTTAACAGAGAAGGGATGGTATAACAGAGAAAATATTGTCCCTTCACTGGAGGGTTGAGTGTCATACATACAGAGACTCTGCTGTATACAAGATAGTGGTGGGGACACAAATATATAAATATAAGACATAAACAAATGAAAAACTAAATACTAGTGCATGGAATAAGAGCATAAGGTGTGATCCATTGCAAATGCTCAGTTGACCACAAGTTTAACTGCCAAGTGAGGGGATGTGATCACAAGACTAACAAGGAAAGCCTGAGCTACCCAGTCATGTCCACCCAGGTGTAGAGTATTGGTTTCCAGTAGAGACAAAGTGTTTGATTTCTCTGTGACTCAATTTCCTCTTCTTCAAAATAACATCAATAAAAATACTATACTGACAATACTACTTATTAGAGGAAGTGTTTTTGAAGTCCTTAATGTGGTATACACTTGAAGAGCATTGTGCTTTTGCTGTCATGGTTTTCGTCATGGTGAACATTTTGAATTAGAATAGACTTTTAGGTAGAAAACAAAGGGAGGCTTGGAGATTTTGGTACAGAGGGAATTTGCAGATTCCTTTCATCTAATGTGCCACTTAATTCAGATTAGGAAAACGTCTGATATGGCATCTGGTGACACATCTGTGGTACCCCTAGAAGGGCTAGCTGTGGCCAATTAGTAGTAAGTAACTCCTGGGTACTAGGGGAAAGGACAGCAATTGGTCTTTCCACCAAGGCCTGCTGCAGGTTGGAGGCAAATGACCATTATACCTAGCTAGAAGAAAGCAAGCAATGGCCAACTTATGGAAGAAACAGAAAGACTCAGTGCCTAACTGAAGAAGACAAGTACATAAAATTCAAGGCTACTGACTGCATAGTGTTGCATAAAGGCAGCAAACAAAACATTATTAAAGGACAGGTGTGTTTTCATTAGATACTATGAAACCACTAAAGTGATTATGTATATTGCTAGAGAGACAACAAGGGGATGATATCAGAACTTGTCCATTTAGATTATTTTATGGTTTCCCCAGAATGGAAGAAAGACACTGAAGGAATGACAGGGGAGACTCAGAAGACAGAGTGCTGAGTTTTTTGAATAACATGCAGTGGGTAGTACTACTCTGGGCTAAGTCCAGAGGTGTAAGGGATGCAGACTCTGAAGATGCTCTGGAATAAACCTGGGACAGGGGCATTCTTAGCAAACTATGGCCTTCTTTAATAAGAAGCTAACTCAAACTCTGTCACAAAATATCATAGTTCTTTTTTTTTAATCAAGTGCCAAAAGAAAGTTAAAAATCAGTAACTTTTATTGAGCTATTTAATGCCATTTCTTGCCTCCATTTGGAAGTGGTTTAAGACAACCAGAGTGGGCAGGGAAACCATACCCAGACCTTCATAGGAGGAGCCATATCTGTGTTCTGATTTTGAGTTACATTTGTTCCTAAAATGTGGTAGGTTTTGCCTTGTTACCTTGTGTTTACTTTTACAGTTGTTGTTCCCCTCCTCTTTTAAGAATAAAATATGATACTTGATACTGGGTATTTTTTTGGTAATGAATGTTATCATTAGTGTGGGGAAAAAAGGATTAGATTCACATGTGGGCATACAAAGATATAGTTTGCAAATGTAACCAGTTTAAAGGCTACTATGAGGCCTATGGAAGTATTGTATATTCAACTTGGTCTAAAAATCTATGTACTATTTCCCTCAGTATTAAAAAAAAAACATACTTCTGGACACATTTTAACAAGATCCACCTTGTAATTGATACCAAAAGAAAAGCCATACCTGTCTACAGGGCACCTGTCACCACTATTTTTGCCTGTAAGTGAGAATGTAACCATATGTAGAAGCTACCAGCTTCTCCTATGGTCTCTTCAGTTGACTTAATTTAATTTCTCTCCATGTGTCTGGCTGAATTCTGATAAAGTGGAACTTTATTTATCCTGAAAATGCTTGGAAAAGAAAAACAATGTTATGCTTTGATGCAGTAAGAATGTGAAAAATTAGTTTATGCAGAAGACTAGGTGGCTGTACACCTTCTTTGGAATTTAAGTATCATAATTTTAAAAGCTGGGATAAATAATTTGACTTATAGGCATGATGGAATAATAGTTGGATATTAAAACAATAACTTTCAAAAACTTCTGGCTCATTTTCAGGGAAGCTGTTTGGTTTTCAAAAGCTTAGAAATAAACTTGGAGAAATAAACGCGGAGAAATAAACACAGCCAAAATCCTGAGTTGCTTTTTATATATTGTAAAAATTAGGCTATGATGCAAGAAGGGCATATGAAGTCAAGATTATACATATTTCCAACAAAACCAAACCACTGTGTTAATAATCAGTTGTTGATGCCAGTCACAATTCAGATATATCTGAAACTTATATTTGATTTCTGATGGGTATATGGAAGACAATGGCTTGGATATTGTCTGCCACCATTGGTTAGTAAACAAATAATTGTCTATACTTAAGCTTATTTTGCACTTTAAAATCTGTTAAACCAGTGTTCTATCAGATGGCTATTTGGGCTCAAGTCAATGCAGCACTGGTGTGTGTGTGTGTGTGTGTGTGTGTGTGTGTGTGTGTGTGTGTGTGTGT
>CAJQZJ010005020.1:1035565-1067830 GCA_907164525.1 Lophiomys imhausi | reverse complement strand
CACACACACACACACACACACACACACACACACACACACACACACACGTGCACACCCTCTCTTTCTCTCTTACAGTTTATAGGACCAGATTCTGTGTCTGGAATGTCAGTTTTCTAAACGAGGCTAAACGTAATACCAACCCCAAATGTGCTCAAGTTTGCCACACATACTTGCAAAAGGATTAGGCAAGAGCCTGGTTGACAGAGTCAAGTTCCTTAGCCAAAGAAGGTTCCATTTTGTTCTGCTTTTAATTGGCCATCATTAATCAAGTAACCAATGTTAACTGCTAATCAGCTTTAATTTGTTCAATATGAAAAATTGAAGAACACATGCAAACCCAATTCATGAAATGCTTTCTTTAGTACTCGATGCTTTCCAAGTAGCCATAGCATTTTTTAATGGAAAAAGCAAGACCAGAAATTTTGAGGAAAACTGGAGTTTTAAAAATGAGAATAAAAACAACAAAGGAAGAGGAGACTATAAATTAGAATCTGGTATGCTATGCACTACTTACCTTCAAAAGTCAAATAAAACTTTCCTCTGTCAAACCAAACGAGGGAAGGCTGTTCATTCTCTGTTTGGCCAGGAGTTGAAGCGGGATGGGGAAGGTTAAGGAAAGGGAGAGAGAAGGACATGATGTGAGTTACAGAGCAGGTAATTAATCTCACTACAGGGACAGGAGAAGGCACTGCATGCCATTAGCGTGCAGGAACAAGGGAAGGCTGGCAGTCTAGAGTTTTTTTCCTTGCTTTTTTTTTTTAATTGCGCAAACAAGGCAAAATCAAAGCTATGAAGACTGAAGGGATGGACACACGTGTTGGTAGCTTGAGGCTAGACACTTGTATGCATGGAGCAGATGTCTTCCTGGCCATGCAGGGGTGTCGGCATATTTTAACTGCATTAATTTGGACAAACTTTCATTCAGCAATTGCTGGATCCTTTTCGCCTTCAAAGTCATCCCCTTGCTGGTTGGCACAAAGATAAACTTGGGGTTGCGGTTTACAGGTGACATTGGCTTAGCTTAAAGTTCACAGGTGGTGTGAGAGATCTCTCACCCCTCTATGGGAATCACCTTAGGCATCCAGTCACAACACACCCTTTACTTCTGTACCAAAGAGAAGAGAGACTTCCAATTGTGCTTCCTAAAGAGTTAAATTAGAAAGCAGTCAATAGATTCTGGGTTCTTCAATCATTTCTTCCTCTGGAAATTCACACAGCAATGACATCTCACCTGTTTTGAGCCTGTTCTCGGAGAACTGTCATGCAACCTGCTGCTTTATAACATTAAAAAATCAGTTCATTGGCATGAGTTCCGCAATGGACAGGGCATGTGCAGGGTGCTTCTGAGAGGCACTGGGACTCATGAGGTGAGCAGCATGTCCATGAAGCTTCTAGCATTCACATGGAAAATGGCTTGGATTTGAAAAATCTAAGTGTCTAGAGATCACTTGGCTAGCACCATACCTGCAGGCGTGTCACAGCAGCGCCTTTCAAACGAGGGCAGTTTGTCATAAAAAACATCATCTTCTGACGCTACAAACCAAAGAAACATAAACGAATGGAAAACAAAAACACAAATACAAATTCCAAATGAAACTGAAAAGCACGGTTTACTGATCAAAGCAGGGATGATTTTCATGGCAAAAGGAAAGAACTTAAGACATTGGGATTAAGATGAAGGTGGAAAGTGGTAAGATTATTTGAGATGATTCTATGAGGAGAAATTGAGTGAAAACAAAGTCAGGGTTTAGCATCTATTAATGTGGTGGAAGTCAGCTTCAGGGGAGGAGTTATGACCCATCTTCTCAGGGCCTATTATCAATAGCTGATTTCTGCAAGACGACTTCCCTCTCAAGGGGCCAGACATATGTCAATCAACATGAACACCCAGCACAGCCCTGGTAACTCAACAAGATTACCTGGTATGTACACTTCTCCAGGAAGAAAGGAGTCAGCTTTTAACCTGACCACAAACCAGCAGTATAAATCCAGGGTTCCTTTATGAGCTGTGTCCATTTTAATTTGCTTATACCTGCCTTTGATAGTTAAAGGTCACTGATTTTGGACAGTGGTATACACGCTGGTATCTCTGACCAAGGTTCCAACTGTGGTTAAACATCTTTGGAAATTGGTCACAGCATTATGAACTGAGACACTGACTGAACCGCAACTATTTCGGATGTTTACCCAGTCTCTCTCCTTACCAAACTACACATACAAGCAGCTTTTTTTTTTTTTTTTACTCTGTGATATTAAAAAATATTGCCACAGGTTTTCAAGGTGTGATTACAACCTTAATAGATAATCAAATGAAACTCTTAATGGAGAAACCTAGCCTTACTGCAGAAAAGTTAGGAACAGAAGTTAGGACCCAACAAATGTTTCATAAACAGTGATGCTTCTAGAAGTCATTCTATCAACCTGCTGCCTAGACTTAGGGTATATGGCAGGAAACCTTTACTTTTTCAATTCTTTAGGTTCTAAGATTTTAAAAAATGTGTGTACATGAATGTGAGTATGAGTATGTATATGTGTGATTGTGAGTGTGTGCTTTGTGTGTCTCTGTGTGTGAGTGTATATCAATGTGTGTATGTGACTGTGTGTGTATGTGGGTGTGTTTGTGTGTGTGAGTGTGAGTATGTACATGAATGTGTAAATATGTGTGTGTGTGTATGGGGAGGGACAAGTGGTTGGCTGCCCAATGAGGCCAGAAGAGTGCACTGAATTCTCTGGTACTGATGGGAGACTTGTGCACCATCTGATGAACTAAGCTTGCTTAGAACTAATTTCGGGCTCTCTGGAAGAACAGAAAGCATTTTTTTAAATAAATAAATTAACTAGTTAATTGATATACTTTTATATGTATGGGTGTTTTGCTTGGTTGTATGTGTGTGGACCACATGTATGCCAGTGCCTTCAGAGACAAGAAGAGGGCATTGGATTTCTTGGAACTGGGTCTTAACCACTGGGCCATTTCTCCAGTTCCTTCCGGTCCCAGGATGTTACTTGTCAGTATTTAATTGTACTCATTGCTTCCTTGTTCATGGAATGATTCAGGGGAACTCCTGTTCCATCAGATGGGCATGCAGACACAGATGCTTCTCGAAATACAGCATCATTTGTTTCTGTGCAGATTAGTTTGGCATGTATATAATTATCTCCTGAAAAGTTTATAAAATTTAGAATTGCTACCCCCAATATTTTGTGTTGCATTACTTAGAATAAGTCACTTTTACTTGAATTATGGACCAAAGGAAACATCAAAGTCCATCTGACAGTTATGTTGTTATCCATAGACGGTTACTTTTCATTTGTTACAGATTCCTGCCATATTAAAGATGCAAATCAAAACACATAATTGCCATGGAAGAATTATAACTAACAGAGAAGCAAAACTGTCTGTCTTGTCATCATTTTGCAGTGGTATTCTAAGAAGTAGTTTACAAACATCTAAACAGACAAACAAACATGAAACTTCTCACACTCACTGAAGTAAGAAGCAAGTAATAAAGCGGATATTTGCAAGGAGAGATAAGGCTCCATTATCTCTTCTGCTAGCTCTCATCTGATTCTTATAACTTAAAACACTTTCCTTATTTCATTAATATCAATAAATTTATCCCCCTAAATCACATAGTGCAGTTCCTATGAGCATCTTCTAGCACAAAAGAGTCATTTCCATATTTCCTCCCTTTTAGATGTGAATCTTTTCATATTCTCAGCTGTCTAGAACTGGGGTGTATCATGCAATTAATATGGTAGGAAAAGTTATACCCTGACACATTTGATATATAAATTTTTTGTCATATGAAAAATAATGGTATTTTTAAAAAGTGAAGGAATTCTTAAGTTAAAAATTATACAGTTATGTAAGAAGTCTTCATTATTTTAGGGCAATGATATGCAGAAACTTTTATCTTCTTATGTTGTATTGGGTTCACTACTCTCTAATTCTTATAAAAATATTTAAACTTAAAGTTCTTTAGGACATTTTCATATATGCATTATTGTGTGGAGAGTTTACATTTGTTATTTTATTTTTGGAGATAGTTTCTCACTAAGCAGCTCAGGAGCTTGTGATTCACCTTGCCTCAGCCTCACGAGTTGCACGACCACATGTGGCACAGACTTCCTCCAAAAATCTTAGTTCATGTGTAACTTTGAGATTGGCTCTTCCGTTCCCATGTAATTGCTCCAAGAACAACACAAAGGGCACAGGAAATGGCAGTGAAGTGTTGTGGAGGTGGGAGGGGACTGTTCATCCATCAATTTAGGGAACTTGCTGTGAACTGTCAACCTCCCCCTATCCATTGTTTACAGTGAGTTGCCATTTTAGGCAAAGCACAGCCTTTTGGGGAAAACCAGAAACAAAAACACACAAGGCAGTGCTAGCTAATCATTCAGTGGTGGTGGTGGTGGTGGTGGTGGGGGGGGGTTACTTCAGAGAGAAATGGCTGTCATGTGACCCGAAGCAGAAAGGAATAAAGACCAGGTAGGTGGGTTGGGACTTCAGGGGCCAATGAAACCAAATCAAAGCAACAGGACCTAGCAGAGCAGGCGAGGGCACCCCTGCAAGAGGCATTGTGACCAGATTCCTACTTGTCTCCATTTTTTAATCCCTTTATGGTTCATCTTGAAAGAACAACTGCTAGGTACCATGAGGACCAATGCTGCTGGCTGTAATTGGAGATTTCCGCAGCAGGGAGTATATACAGAAAAGCATTGTCCAAAAGCATGGACAACAGTTCAGATTCCTTGTGTGTTCAGTTTCTCCATGAATTACAGAGAGCTGAAAGAACGTGCTGGATGGCCCATGTGAGTTACAGGACGGTCACTTTCTGAGTGACAGCTCACTTAAATTCCTTCTTTGTCCAACAAAGCAAATCAAATGGACTGCGTGTAATGAATGAACTTGAGAAAGCCTAACCTTAGGACAGGATTTCGGCAAACAACTCATGAAATCCAGGAGATTAAAGTGATGGGGAGGGGGAAACTTAGTTATTACAAAAAGTAAAGTAATGAAAACAACACAAAACAAAACAAAAACCAGAGAGAAATGAGCTAGTGCTAATATACGCTAAAAATCAGGAAGTCTCAAATTGTCCGAACTGGTACAGAAAAGGAACAGATACAGCTATATAAATGATCTTAAAATTCTATCTATTAAGAATTACATGAGCTGGGATACATATGCCTGTCTTGAAAAATCAAAAGAAAAAAACATTCAAATGAAATTGGGAAAGTGACTATATTTTCAATTTATTAGTTTAACCCAAACTTGAAGGTTTCTGTGTGTGTGTGTGTGTGTGTGTGTGTGTGTGTGTGTGTGTGTGATGAGTGAAGATGGTCTGGCTTAAAGTATAGAATATATGATAGAGCTGAAATTCCCTCTGTGGCTCTTAGAGGCACACCTTCACTTGTTTTCTGGGGAAAACGGGCAGGTATTCTCTAGAAGAGCTTCTGGCTTTATCTAGCTACTTCTCCAATGGGTGATTCCATGATGCGCTCTTCCAGAAGTAGTGGCAGGAATTTATTCAGCTGAGTCAATGCAGAATGGGGCAGCTGGTTTACAGCATGAAAGGACTGGAGGGCAGTTCAGAGAATGGAGTAAAGTCACACAGGGAAACTGGATGGGAAAGCTCCAGGTCAGACAGCATACAGTAAAGGAGAGAGGCAGTGGGAGAAAGGAGGTGGTGACGGTGGGGAGCCACCCTCTGAGTGGCCATTCTCAACCCTTCGCTTTCATCACAGTGCACACAGACAGGTACTGGGGCATTTGCTGAAAAATGATAGTTTCCCCTCCTCTGGGAAATTGACCACATATCACTGAAAAGTGATGTTAAAAAATTTCTCAAGCATCCCAATGCCAATCCCTATATTTGTCAACCTAAGATAGACAAAAAAACAAGTAAGAATTGAAAGTTTCAAGAAAACGAATTTCCAAGATTTAAAAAAAAATTACTTCTGATCTAAACATTTCCTCTCAAAGGAGAATACCTCTTGCTATAAGAAATTTCCAAATATTAGCGCCTTCCTTGGTGACTTTGTGAGTCGATCTGCAAGTGATAGCTACATAAGAAAACTCCTCCAAAACATGTGTTCCCACACTCTGCAGATTGCTAATTCGTATGGCTAAAGCACTGGCTTCCTTAGCTGAGAAAGTGCTTTCAAGAGAAGAAGCAGGTGATAGCAGCAAACACACAGCCAAACAATTACGACTAGAAACAGGGCCTTGCAGAGCTCAGATTATAAAGGATAGCCAGTCAACAACCAGAAACACATGGAGAGAGAGAGAGAGAGAGAGAGAGAGAGAGAGAGAGAGAGAGAGAGATCATTTTACCAACTGTGGGAGTGGTGGCTGCGCTCAAGGAATTAGTTGACGATATTGAAGACGTGCTTTCAGCCCGGGCTAAGGGTGCTATCGGAGGAGGGCTGGAAGAATGTATGGGTGGGCTAAAAGGTCTGGACTGCAGGGAGAAGAAAAAAGATGATGGTTAGACACAGCCATAGGACTTTGGTTCAGTGTTTTCAAACATTTATTGCATTTTATTTGTTTTGAGTTCATGTGGGTATGTATACATGTCACAGAGTGTACATACGAAGGACAACTCATGTCACAGAGTGTACACACTAGAGACAACTTTTTGCCATGTGGGCCACAGAGATTGAAATCAGGTCTTGGCAGCAAGTGCCAACATGGCGGCAACGAGCCATCTGCCAACCCTGGTTTCAGTATGTTTATTGGGTCTCAGTCCTGGATATGAAAACTCAGGTCTTGAAAGCCATGGAGTCATTTTCACTGGCTGGGATTGTATTTATACAAAGCCAGCAAGCTGGAGCTAGGGGAAGGAGCCACAAACCGAGCCTGTGAGCTCAGTAGGCACTCCAGCTCACATGGAGCTGCCTACAGGTGCCCCAGGACCTAAATTGGTGTATATTAAGAGGTTTCAAGACAGAATCTGAGGGTTGTCATGTCATTCATTCTGTGACTGTTGTACAGAGACCAATGATATTTACTTCTGTCACAAGCTTCTTAATTGAACTGTTTCAAAGACTATCCCCACATCTCACCTGTAGAATAAAATTCAAGGATGCTCTGGTAACACGCTTACAGGCCACCACTATTCATTTATATCACTGAATCTCTGCTGCTGATTTATCTGACTTCTAGGGTTAGAAACCAGTTTTTTCTCTCTCTCAGAGTTTTCCAGTAACTAAGACAAATATTATAAAAGACCCCTCTCTGAAGATTCACATGACTGACCATCACCATCAGCATTTGCCTCCAGCTGCTGCTGCAGGGCTGAAGGCCTGAGACTCAATTCCTACCATTTTAGAACTTGACTTGAAAGCTGGGAGAATCAGGGAAACTCAGCTGTGGCTGTGTGAGGAAGCTTCCTCACACAGCAGCAACTTCGTTTCAACTGGCCCCTGCGATGTTCATTTGTACGAGTGCTATAATGCTTAGACCTGAAGTCGAGATGTCCCGTGTTAGGGGTTTTGGGGATCTCACTTCAAGCAAGCGAGGGCAGGGAGGAACATACCACATCTCCAACTCCAGGCTTTCCTGGAGGTAGCTTTGGCCTGGATGGAGGCCGGGGAGGAGGTGGAGGCGGAGTGGTGCTGCAGCAAGGAACTAAGGGGGTAGCTGGACGAGCAGGAGACGATGCACCTGGAAAACAGGTTGGGGTTAGAAACAGCAGGAAATACAAGGTGGCCAGAATGCATCAGCGCATAGCAATGCCCGGCACAGATGCGGGTTCCCCTTTTCCTTTGCAGTTACTCTACTAAACGTTTCGCACAACACGTTTTTCTTTCAATAAAGAAAAATGTTACTCAGTTGAACTGTGGTTGACTGCAGAAGCTGAAGCTCATTACCTCGTTGTCATGTGACATCCAATGAAAGGTAAATCCTTGGCGGAAGATGAATTCAGATGACCCTTGGCTGGGCAGTAGGGGTGGTACATTCTGATCATGTACTCACGGAACTTAAGATACTTTTCTTGGTTTTGCTTTGTGTTCAGAATTTATGTCTAAGATGAAAATGGAAGTTTAAACTTAGAGGAAGGTGAATGCTTTTTCCACATTAGATTTTTCTTTTTTAAACACAGGTGAGAGAATTATGCTGTTGACTGTATGTCAACCCACAACAGCTAACTTCATTCCTATCCCAAATGTGTGGTGGGAACAGAGGGCATGACACTACAGGTCACCATTCCTTTGTGTGTCGAATCTTTATAATAGGAACACAGCAAGTGCTTCGAAAGGAGAGTCCCTGGAAGCCTTTAGAGTAGAGTTTGTTACTGATGGTCTCTTTGGCAATTTTTGAAAAGCCTGTTGGATTTACTTTTCTGGCTGTCCATGACAAGCATGTGAGACACAGGTGACACACAGAGGCTGGCATGCACACTGAGCGAGGCGCTCAGGGACCTGTCTATCTTCGGTCATAAGTCCAGGATTGCATGGAGAACTACCTGGCTCCAAACTTCAGGAGGTGAAAACAATGCTCGGACAGTTCCTGCTCAGGAACCTTGTCACTTGGTTAGAAACAGCAGGTTGTAAAATCATGCTAGGGAAATTCCAGGAAATCTTGCTTCAGGAAAATACTCCCCTGCCTCCACATACCCCCTGCCCTACCAGCTATCTCTACATTTCCCCTGCCTCTACACCCCAATACCTCCATATCCCCTAACTTAGAGCTGATTCCACATAACCCCCTCCAGCTACTTCCTTTTCACAACAAAACACAAAACCAACATCACTGGAGTCCTAGATCAGCACCTCAATCCAGACTTTGAGATCCTCAAAGAACTTTGAATCTGAGAAGCAAAATCCATCTCAGAATCATTTCTTATCTTAAGAGAGTATCCGGGGGCGAGCCTTGCTTCTCATGTTTAAACAGTGAAATCTTGAGCATGTCTCTGCCTCTGCACTGCTTGTACCCAAGTATGGAAATACTGTTACTGTTCCCCCCATACCTTCATATGCCTCTGCTACTACTACCAACTGTATTCTTTCTTTCATTCTACTCCTTACTCTTTGTTTCAGTTGGCCAGAAGCTATGCTAGTATTTTATACATGGGCCAGAAGCTATGCTAGTATTATCCTCCTGCTTAACTTTGAGAATAGACACTGTTAGCATCTTAATGAAGACTAAGGTTCTTTTAGCGGCATGTCCATGATCATAGAAGCACAAATGGTGTGTTTAACACCAAGGCACATACATCTCTTGAAGCTTCAGACAGACTATGGACTGTGACAATTTGTATACAATCTTTTTGTCCTTGTTGTTCCCACCTTGACAGCGTGCACATATCTTTCTTAATCTAAATGTCCTTAGTATTTGGCTAATATTATCTTTAAAAACAAAGTATGTTTGACAGGCCCACTACAAAGTTTCTTTTGAGTACTAAGTTAGTAGATGTTACATCCAACATATTTTAAGACGACAGATGTGACAGTGTAGAGATAGGAAATATATTCTTAAATAGTAGAGCTTTGTATGAAGATTTCATGGAACTTTTTTTGGGGGGGGGGTGTTCCATTCAGCTTTACAACTATCTTTTGCTTATAGGAGTGTTTTAACATGCTTGTTTGTGGGTCTACAGTCTGAATGGCGCTCAGGCAAACCACTTTCAGAAGAGAAATTCAAGACCCCCTTTTAGTAATGCTTGGGCTGAAGACTGTCAGTCACCAGGGCGATATGCCTGGGTGAAAAGCTGAGTTCTGGCCCTGATGCCCTTTTCTCAGCTGTAAGTGGGCTCTTTACTTCTCTGTGACTCAGCTTTTGTGTGTCAAAAAGTTAGAAATGTTCTATCTTGCAAAATATTTGTAACAATCCAAACCGCAAGCACTTCTGAGTTTGCTTAACTCTAAGGTGCTATATAACACAAGGCAATTGATATAGAAGATGCAGCTGAAGACTGTCTTTTGATACAGATATAGCTAAAAGGAAAAGAAAAATGTTATTCTTTGAAAAGTTAATTATTTTCCTTTTCCTTTATAGACTCCTTTTAAGTCACATTGTTTTTTATTAAAGTAATAGGATTGATAGATTATGCAGGTGAAAGAAATTAAAGTCATTGGAGCAAATTATTAGGTGCCAACTGTTTCAGCAGCAAGTAATTCTTCTGAGTCATGCTGTGGGTGGGGTCTACACTTGCTCAGCAGCAGGCACTGTGCTGAGTGTATACGTGGTGTGTTTAAGCACATTTTGAGATCTCTAGGAAAAGCTGGTCATACATTTTCATTTTGGGCAGTTTGTTTACATTTCATCAGTATAAGATGAAGTTACAAATTTACTGGGACTTGAGATAAAGGTATAAAGTCTTATGTATTTATGGGTTTCACTAGCGGAGTTCAGTTTTCCACTTATAAATCCAACCCCTTAATGCAAGTGAATATAGCTTTCTCTAGCTTAATTAGTAAGGATTAATATTCTATACTGGTTAAGTTTAAATAAGAGTATGGAAGCTGAGCACTGAAACAGTAATCAGATTCTAAAATATACCTGAACAGAAAGAAATGATGCTCTCTTCCTCACCAGATCAGTGGCCAATTAACTTAAACATGCCAAGTAACAAGACAAGGAAGAACACAGGTGAATAACCAACTCCCCTGACTGTAGGTGTTTGCTTTGAGAGGTGCAAGATGCCCACCATTGGCTGCTGGTGAATACTTCTTGAAATATTCTTTCATAACCCTAAGAACCTAGCCCAGGAATGAGAGCAACTCAGGAAATGATGGAGGTGCACCTCTTTTAAATTGACAACTAGCTTCTTCAGGGTTTCTGTTTAAGAAGTTTTTTACTCTCTTTATAGATAAGCACATAGCTTTATATTCTAGACTAGAGAGAGAAGCACCATGTGGGGTCTTTTGAGAACTTTTGAGAATTCTAAAAAGCTCATAGAACTGCGCAGTACAGGTGGGTGTCAGGAGTAAAGAGCATTCAGCCTGTTTTGTGACTGAACTTTTTGGAAGTACCTTAAGTACTCAGTGGTTAGGACCACAGTACAGGGCTGCATTTGGACAACCCAGTGTCTAAATCCCGAGTCTGATATCCCTAGCTATGTAAAAAGTTTTTGCCTCTGTAAATGAGGGACATTTTCAATACTGAAGACAGGTGGTCATTGTGAGTTTGAAGTAATGTGTTTAGTACCGGGGACTGTAGTTGATGTTATTATTGGAAAATAATAGTTCTCAAGGCTCTTATGACACAGACACTGACTGGTTCTGTTTACTGCTCTGCTCCCTAAACTTAAGTGTTGATTGGTTTCCTTTGCTGGGGAGCGGGGCTGAGCTCACAGAGAATCCAGCCCACTCTGATGCCCTCAGAATCGTTCACTTTACAGATCACAGGTGTGTTTGTGAACGCAGAGCAAGCCCTAGAAGACACTGTGGAAAGAGACAGCAGCGATGAGATTAGGATAGAGGTAAATGCCCTTCCCCTCTGTCTTTTTCTAGATCTTAGTCCCTCACACTCAGTGGCCTCTTTCCAGGCAAATATCAAATCCGCATTCATGACCTCCTGGAATGACATGAGACTGAACCTGCATGTGGAGGAAAGAGAAACGGAGGCTCTCACCAGTGACTGAGGGGTGGGGTAAATGGTATGGAAAAATCCTGAGCTTTCCTTTGTGTGCATAGCAAGTGTTCCTATCTTTTTTATAATTAGAAAACGCAAAATGCAGCTTCAAATAAAAACGGAAAAAAAATTCAACAGGAGAGTTTGCATCCTGAGACCCACTGCCTATCACTACATTTAGAACTGAAACAGTGACCTGATGAATATCAGATGCCGATGTCTGAGATCAAGTCTGGTCAGGTGATTCAGGTGCAAGGGAGGCATGATAACCCATCCAACCATTGTTCTCAAGCATCTCCTTTTTAAACCTCATGATCCTCCCCCACACTTTGAGTTTTAAACTGTAAGGGCCCTTGTGAGGCATCTGACCAAAAGAAAAAAGAAATCAGACATTTTAACCTGTAATCTACTTTCTGTGACATCAGTCCTTCTAGAACTTTTGGGAATTCTAAACAATGACATCACAGCATTCTTTATAAAACAAACAAACAAACAAACAAAAACTTCAAACAACCCCCCTCCATATCTCCTAACTGTAGGGGACAAGTCAGGGTACTCCTATGGCTCACAGTGCAGGACAGGACACATTCACAGACTTGGACTATGACTGGAGCATCCAATGGACTAGAACATGCCACAGGGCCACAGGACACCAGACCAAAGGAGGAATGGCAGAAGCCCTACAGCCAGTCGCCAGGCAGGAGGAGGATATTGTTCTCACATTGCAGCAGCCACGGCCATTCCCCAGCACACGAAGCACACTCAAATTGTAAGACATACCACTGGTGGTCCCCGTACCACTGCCCGAGCCAGGTCCAGGGGATGAAACCACAGTCCTGTAGGTGGGTGGTGGTGGGGGAGGTGGAGTTGCTCTCTGTCCCAACCCACACTCTTTAGGAGATGAGAGCGTTTCTAAGTAATCATCTTTAATGAAGGTCTGCTCAGCCACTTTCTTCTGGACTTCTTCTAAATTGAGCGGAGATGGTACATTGCGAGGACCAGGAGGCCCTGGGGGACCTGCAGAGCCTGGGGGGCCAGGTGGGCCTGGAGCTGAGGAATCAGCTGGGATGTCTGATGCAGCTGGTGGGGTCACCACCTTTTCCCTTGGAGTCAACTCTGGAGTAACATGTTCCGGGGAAGCATCAGAGAAGTGGACCCACTTCTCTTCAGTATTAACAGCGACAGACTTGGGGGACAACACTGGGCCAAAAATGCTGTCCAGGTCACTGATGGATGGTAGTTTCTCAATTTTGGCCTCTGTGGCTGCCTGGTCATTTCCTGTGGTTAAAGTAGTTGATTTAAAATTTTTTATTAACTCTTACTATTGTTTGTATAGGGGAGAGAAGGAGGGAGGAGGTAATACTTGGCAGGCATATTGCACCTTGTAAGGTACCCCAATGGGCATTCTTCATGATATAAAAACACCATTATGGAATTAAGCACTGAAGGGCAGGGTGTAGGTGCTCACTTCAATATATGACTATCACATTTCTAGGCTAGTGTTCATTCCTTTGTAAGGGATCTGTGGTTGCCCTCCATTATTTAAAATGCTGAGCATACTGCCCTCAAGTAGAACAGTGGTGATCATTTTGAAAGACAGTATCAGGGTCACAGAGACCTTCAGGCTCTGAAAGTGCAACTACCCAAAGGGAGGGCATTTTTGAAAACCTGACCTGCTGAATACATGTAACAGTTCACAAAGATTTGATCCCTGAAAATTGCCCTCATCTTTACAAAGTGTCTCCATTCTAGGATGTTAAATAGGATGTTTGGTGAAACTAATAATCTCTGCTAATTGAAAAAACAAAACAAAATAGGACATCACATTTAGCTATAGATTTACTTTAAGTATACCAGAAACACAAAAAGATTATTTAAGAAGATAACACCACACAAATATGCAGAAACACACAACAGCACACTTCATACACAACACACACAGGGGACACAGCAAGACATTTGTTATTGATGAGAAATGTTACATGTATACCTGCTTAACAGAGGAGAAAAAAACCCATAAAATATCTTTAGAATTTCTTTTCTCACAAAGCAAAGCCTGCTAACTAGTAGTCACTCTAATGTGTATCTTTCTCAACTGTGGTACAGAAAATTCCATTTGGCTTAAATATCAGAAGTATATTTTTTCAACACATATTAATAATTAAAGGAAAAATTAAAAACTGATTTCTTTGGTGAAGTATAAAATATTTGATGAATACAATTTGGAGAATAGTCCTTTTTTTTCTTTTAAAACAATAATGAGGTTATTTAAATTAGAAACTGTTGCCCAAATAGCTGGAAGGCACAGTCATACCTCACCTTACTAGTAAATGATTCATGGGCTATAAGAACTGGCTTGGTCTTTCCATATTTCTGATTGGAAAGGAGTTAATTTCCAAGGCACCATAGCTACAGATAAATGGGGTAGCACTTTGCATGGCTGGTAATAAGTTGTGATTTTGTTGCTTGTAGATTTATTTGTAGCTATCACAATTTATGGAAACATGGGGTCTCCAAACAGCTAAACTTGCAAATACCTTGTTTATGATGCTTTTGATGACTCTCTATTGGGCTTGAGTCAGTATGCATTTCATAAATGACTGTGCCTAACTTTCTGTTTTTCTGATAAATATTCTTTGTTCTGTCTTTATCAAACTCTCCAGGCTGCAGAGACAGCCAAGCATAGGCTTGGATTCCAAAGGTGATAAAGAGTCACATTCTAGGGCCCAGGTAAATAAAATCACCATCACTTTTGAATTGCTTGTCCAACAAGACCTGGCAGATTATAAATTGCACAAATGCAAATAGTATTGATTTTAATAGAAAGGAAAGCTGAGCCTCAGAAAAATGATATGTATAAAATAGATAATAGGAATTCCTTGCTATATTTTACAATTATTACATCAGCCTTTACAGTGAAATGATTAAATATTTGAATGAACACTGGGAAAAGTAATCCCTCCAACAGTTCTGCTCATCCCGGGGCCCACTAATGGTTTGATGCACTAAGCAGTCACAGTCTTAGTTCTAACAAAAGGTCTAATGACTCTTGAAAGACACAGACTGTACTTCAGAGACTATTCATTTTCAAATCACTCAAATGAGAGCCAACCAAGAGAGGGATTGAGTAGACAGCTGACTTTTCATCTTACAGCTATTTTATTCTACATTATGACCAATGCAGCCCTTATCATATGAAATTATGCTGGAGCAGAACTGAATGAGTGAGTGCATGTGAAGACTGGGCACACACCTTCCAGTAAGTCAGCACAAGCAAAGTTGCAGTGAAACTGAAATCCAGCACCAACACTGTGAAGGTCAGCACAGCCTACACTTTCCAATGCATCAAGGGCGTGTTGTAGTCCAAGGCCATGGCTCTGTTGGCCACATCATCTCAAAACTGTAAAACGCCTAGTTTACCTGTTGCAACTGATAAGGGGGAGCCTGTCCGAGGTGGGGTAGCTGGTACAGTTTTTGGAGGCAGAGGTGGAGGTGCTATGAAGAGAGAAGTAAAGTGTCAGTGATCACATTCTTCCAAAACTATACAACAAAGTGAAAGAAACGTGATTGGGACTTTTATTCATACACCCAGCCTTGGAAACGAGCTAGTCATGCTCTGAACTTAAAAAATTGCAACACCAAGGGCGATGGCTAATTTTATGTCCACTTGATACAAGCTAGAGTCACTGGAGAAGATGAAACCTCAACTGGAAAAATGACACCATAAGATAGGGTTGCAGGCAAGCCTGTAGAGCGTCTTTTTAAAATTAGCAATTGATGTGCGATGGCCCAGTCCATTGTGGGTGGGGCCACCCCTGAGATGGTGGTCCTGGGTACTTTAAGAAAGCAAGCTGAGCAAGCCAGTCAGCAGCACTCCTTCATGGCCTCTGCCTCCTGGTTTATGCCCTGTTTGAGTTTCTGCCTTGGCTTTCCCTCAATTGACTGTGATTCAGGGCTTGTAAACCAAATACACTCTTTCCTCCCAAGTTACTTTGGTTACAGTGTTTCATCACCACACTGATAGCCAAGAGACAGACACACTCAGATTCCCCCATCTTATGCTCATGGGAGTTTTTTAAAAGGTCAGACAACAATATCAACACATGTCAAGCCACAGTTAGGTTCAGTTCCTTTACTAGAAGCCAGGGGCATTGTGCTGAATAAACGTTGGCTCTGTTCTGGAGGAATTGTGACTGATCATGAATCCTGGCAACACATGGCTCCAGCCCAGGGTGTGATCATGAAAACAGTAAAGGTCCTGAGGGGGCTCTGGGGAGGAGTTTTAAATCCAATCTGGATAATGTTGTCTACATAGTATCAGGATATATTTTACAATATTATCCTTTTACAGTCTTAGTATGTCTTAGGAAGTCGGAAGTGAAGTGATGGGTCAAAGAATAAATATCAAAGAATGAATATTCCCAATACACATTCTTATGAAATGAAATCCTAAAATAAAAAGTACAGCATTTTGGCCTCTACAAAAAAAAAATCACTCTTCTGAATAGCATTTCTCATTTGGTAGATGAAATTAGGAATTATTCTTCCAACAGGTAAAATATCTTTTTTTTCTTTAAATGTATGTTATTTTCTCATCTGCCATATATTGTAGATTCAAGAATTCACAACAATTGTCATAAGCCCTCCCTAACTTCAGCTGTGAACTTAAGTGTGGGCCCCTCTTTCATATCCCGAGAAAAGAATGAGCCGTGTGGTCCTAAAGTAGAGAGCCCTGACTAGTCCTCTCTAACCTCCACTCCAGGGAGTGTCTTCCTGACATTCCTCCCCTTTCCACCCCCATATATATAATATATGCATGCTGCTGTTTAGCTCATGTGCATCCTATAGTTCTGGTTGGTCTGTAGTTGCAGTGTAAATTCACCTCTTTAGTGTTAGGCTTTATGGTATATGAGACTCCTATGCAATCCCAGTTGTTCACTTAGAACTAGCAGAGACCCAGCCAGACTTGTTCAGGGCTCATGTTGTGTGACTGTACAGGGCCTTGAGCTCACCTTCTTCTTACTTGTACATAACCATATAGGAGGGATGGGATGAGCAATGGAACATGTGAAATGTTAGAAGAGGGGCCATCTCAAGGTTAACAATACCATTTCATTTTGTTATTTCATCCCAGCTTAGGTAATCTGACCTTGCCTGTTAGATAGTAGTGTCTCTTTTTAAACTCAAATGTTATCTGCCCAGGTCTGCTAGGGGTTGCCTAAAATTTTGCTATGCAGACAGAGAGCAAGATGAGTAGACACACAACTTACTTCCAGTGAGAAATGATCTTGCTAGCTTTGGTGACTCCGTGCTTGGGTTAATTGGTTGGCCTGAACCCCATATCTCAGGCTGATCTAAAAGAACTGGAAATATAAAAATAGAATTTCTCAGGGTAAGTTCAAATAACGATTTAGAACTTCAGTTAAATTTGAACCTCACAACATGGACCTGGGTCTTGCCTCATCCCAGAAGTTTAATTTAGGAGTGTGCTGATCCCCCGTCTCTTCAGGCAGATAACTGGACTAGAAGCGTGGTGCGTGGGAGAGCAAGGAGACATCTGTGTACATGGAGCTAAGTTAAGGGGAAATCCAACCAGAACCTACGTTGTTCCTGGTTGGTCAGCTGAGGACATTCCAGATACCTCTACTCATATTATTCCCATTTCTGTACCATTCCAAAAGTTGACAAATTACTTCATGAACATTTATTTTGTTGTTAGATGGTTTATTTAAAGACAGCTACGACATATGCTTCAATGTTGAAAATGTCTGCATTTGGTGTACTGGTTCCTCTTTTTAAAGATTGTTCAGGCTCTTAACACTTTTACACCATCATAAAGAGGAACAATTATTCTAAAAATGCTTGTTGAACATTTTGAGAGAATGAGAACTTAAAAAAATTAAATTGTTATTTTATTCTACATATATGGGTGTTTTGCCTTCATGTGTATCTGTGTACCATGTGTGTGCAGGTGCCTGAGGAGGACAGAAAAAGTTGGACCCCCTGGAGCTAGAGTTACAGATGGTTGTGAGCTGCTGGGTCAGTATTGGGAATTGTACCCAGGTCACTGGAAAAGCAGCCAGTGCTCTTAGTTACTGAGCCTTTTCTCCAGACCAACAACCAGAAAATGAACAGTTCTTTAGATGTACAAAGCAATCAAGGAAATTAGGTATTGGTTGAACTGTACTGCTATTCACTGTGAAGTCAGGGAAGTAAGCTGGATATGGATTTTTGTTGTAGCTTCTGGATTACTGTAGAATCTTGGGCAACTCGTTTAAGTTCCCTGAGTTTCCCTTCTGCAGTGGAAAGTGGAGACTATAACTTCAGGAGGATAGTATTCAACCTGAGACAGATGAAGAAGGTAGTGGGGCACAAATACATATGTACTTGTACGTATACATAAAAAAGGTACCTTAAGCACTCATCTAAGACAAGTAGCTGTTATTTTGTGTTTCATTCTCACAGCACCACCATGTGGTAAAAGTCAATGACTAGTGTTCTTGAACACTTGTCCATATAAACAGTAGAGTTGCTGAGAACTGATGAAGGGACAGGTCTTTCCCAACTGCAGACTTTCCCCTCCCAGGTCTTCTAAGCAATCAACCATAGAAAAATCAATCCGAAGAACTAAATGAGCAGATAAGAAAGAGAGGCTTGGCCATGGGAAGGGCTGGTGTGTTTGGTCCAAACGTCAGAACTTTGCCAAACTTCAGTGGTTACAGCCAGAAAGACAGTCAAGCAAGATAGATGGCTGTCTTCCTCTGCCACAGCCTCCATACAAGGCTAAGTTCTGTGCTGGGAACAGCATTGCTTCCATGATTTCAGCATGGCGGATAATCTAGATTTTAAAAGGCAGCTTCCATTTTCAGCGGAGATACTTTTGTATGCTTTGGAATTCCTCAAAAAATGCAGATTCAGCCATAACATACCAGCCTCTCCCTGGCAGTCATCTTACAATTATGCCACGAAAAAAAAGAGACTGATCACAGATGACTTAATAATGCAAATGACAGCCTACCCCCAAAGGCTACATTTTGTATAGTCCTAGGTTACAAGGTTAATGCCACTGAGAGTGTATTTAGGAATGCTTTTGATAAATTTCCCTGGCTAAATCATTGGAAGCATCCAAGTGTAACTGGATGTTCATGGAAAAAGAGTTTTAATTGGCCATGTTACACCAAATTCTCTACAGTGCACCTTGGTTAAAAGTGATGTGTGCCTATTCTAGATTTTGCTCTTGTAGCAGGTGTCAATAGGTTCTTTGGTCTCATCCACTGTTTTTGTTGTGGAAAGGATAAGAGCTGAAGGAAGTCTTTAGACTCAGAGATGAGGGTAACAGTCGAGGACTAAAGACTAGCCCTACCACACTCACAGGGTTAACTCTATATTGTTAGCAAGAAATAAAATTCTGTCATAATTACTATGTTTTGAAATCTCTTTGTTACATTAGCTTAGTCTACTTGTCTACTTATGACATAAGTCTTTGTTTTTGAGACAGGGTCTCACTATGTAGCTCTGGCTGTCCTAGAACTCACTCTGTAGACCAGGCTGCCATGAACTCACAGACACTGCCTGCCTCTGCTTCCCAAGTGCTGGGATTAAAGGTGTGTACCACTATACTTGGCTTATTGTATAAATCTTAAGGACATTTCTAGAAAGTTACCATCTTATCACATATATACTTTAGAATTCTTTTTAAAGAGATATTATTTTTAATTATGTGTATGTGCATGAGTGCAGGTGCCTTTGGAGTTCAGAAGAGAGGGTTGAATCCCTTGGAACTGGAATTGTAGGCAGTTGTGAGCTGTTCAATATGGGCACTTCAAACTGAATTTGGGTCCTCTGCAAGAATAGCACATGCTCTTAACTATATTTCCATATCCCCAGTCCCACTTTAGAGTTTTTAAGCCAAACAATTCTTTATAATGACATTCAATAATATCGAAGTCACTTACTGGGAATATACACATTGGGCATAAATGCAATTCAAATATAGAATAGATCCCCTCTTTAAAGGGATAGTTTATATCAACATGACATACATTATTTTTAGCCCTTCAAAAACATGGTTGATTTTAAACACTCAAATATTTAATTGTAGAATAAGAATTTAGTAGGCAACCCAAACTAACAGCAGAAATGAAGTTATTTCTCTCATAGCATTGTTACATGAGTGGCAATGCTTCCTGGCTCTTAAGTCAGTAGACCTGCGCACTACCCCACTGCCTACCATTGCCCTGATGAAACAGAAGAGAGTGAGTGCCCTCAGAGAGGCCTTGCTGCTGAGGGAGAGAGAACCACACTCCAGTCTTGCTCTTGCTCATCCCTCTCTCAGCAGCTCTCACAGCGCATGTGCCCCATAAGGATTTGTGCAGATCTTCATTCCATTTTTACTGGCCCATTTTCAGCAGCACACCTGTCA
This sequence comes from Lophiomys imhausi, assembly GCA_907164525.1. Taxonomy (NCBI): domain Eukaryota; kingdom Metazoa; phylum Chordata; class Mammalia; order Rodentia; family Muridae; genus Lophiomys; species Lophiomys imhausi. The sequence goes on along the minus strand of CAJQZJ010005020.1, from coordinate 1,047,824 downwards.
GCCATTAATTTTTCTGGGAGTAAAATTCCAAATCCTAAATTGATAGATGTTTACCAACTAAACCGAGAGGGACTTCACTTGGGGCTTTGTTTCCAGCATGAGGGGCAGATGGCCCATTCACAGTCACCTCCGTTTACATTTGCCTTAGAGAAGCGACATCATAGCAGTGCTGTAACATACAGCTCCCTACCTTCTGTCTTCTGTTCATCAAAAGCTGATTCTAATGGTGGACCAAAGAGGGGAGCCAGGGCTAGAGTGTCATCCAGAGGCTTCTTGCTAAATCATTATTTTTTTTTGGCAGAATATACAGAGAGAGAGAGAGAGAGAGAGAGAGAGAGAGAGAGAGATCAAAAATCAATGCTCAAAACCACATGCAAACTCTCAATCACTTTCCTTGTTTCTATAAGTATGTGCATTTGTGTGCACAGGCATGTACTCATGTGTATAAAGCTTCTGTTGGAGTTAGAAAGTATCACATGAAGATGTCATGTGCGAAAGGGTCATGGTGGGAGATAAGATCCTGTGCTCCCAATAGAGGTCTAACTGCAGCTCCAATAGAAACACAATGAAAGAGAAAATACTTTCAAAGCAGGGTAAGTATTTATACATAAAAGTGACATATTACAGATGACAGTTGATTACAACTCCTGTTACATGTACTCAAAGTTATACATATTTACTTTTTATGGTTTTGAGACAGTTTCTTATAAAGCCCAGGCTGTCTTAAAACTCATGATCCTCATGCCTTTTCTTCCCATGGGCTGGGGCTACAGATATGTGCCAACATGCTTGGCCTAAAAATCTATACTTGTCCCTACCTGTGCTGGCTAGTTTTTATGCCAACTTGACATAAGGTGGGGTCATCTGGGAAGAATCTTAGTTGAGAAAATGTCTCTATAGGGCTGGTCTGTGGAGTCATTTCTTGATTGATAGTTGATGTGAGGGCCCAGCCCATGGTGGGTGGTTCCATCCCTGGGCTGGTGATCTTGGGTCTTGTAAGAAAGCAGGCTGAGCAAGCCATGAGGCACAAGCCAGTAAGCAGCCCTCTCCATGGCCTCTGCTTCAGCTCCGGCCTGTTCCTGCCTTGACTTTCTTTGTGACCTGAAACTTAGACCTTTTTCTCCTCATGTCATGTTTGGTCGTGGTATTTTATTATAGCAATAGAAACACCAACCAAGACATCATCTCATTTCTTATTATAATCAATGAAGTTTAATGAAAGCCAAGCATGAGGCTATTTAAGTGGTGCCCAGGAAGTTTGTGTTGGAAGAAAAAAAAAACTGGAATACTCAGTTTCTACTTTCATCTTGCCCCTCCTGGTTAATAAACTAGTGATACCCCAACCCAGTACATCTTCAGGAGAGTCCTGAGATATCTCATCTTTCCTCCTAACTCCTAATCTAGACTTATTATTAAGCAAATGGTGCATAATAGTCCCAGGTCCTTCTCCAGACCTGATTTTCCCACCAGGGAGCCTAATGATTTCTGTGTGAGTCTCATGCAGGTGAAAAGTTGGAGAGGAAAGGGGAGAAGCTAGAGGAGAATGAGATGACATAAGAATCCAAATCTTAAAGAGACACAACTATCATTTTGGGAAGCAATATTTGTATAACACTTCACTTAAAGAATACACTGTGAAATACAATAATTTGTGTGTGTGTGCACGTGTGTGTGTGTGTGTGTGTGTGTGTGTGTGTGTGTGTGTGTGTGTGTGTGTAACAAAATAGGTTCTTTTGGTATAGAAGTTGGAATGTATGATGAAAGTATATCCAACTATCAGACTTCTCTTTTTTAGGACAATATAATGTATCTCAGATAAACATTCCAAAAATTAAAGGACCTCTTTATACAGAACTCCAGGCTTCTCATCAGTGAGTAGACCACATATTCTGCTATAGACAAATGCAGGCACTCACCTAAAGGTTCCTCTTTAGGCTTCATGTGTGAGAAATGACAGCATATATAGCCCATGTTGTGGATATATGAACTCACACATTTTAGGCCCTCCATTAATAGAGGCCTGGAGAATATTTGCTGAATAGTTAAAAGTTTATGATGAGTAAAATGCAACCAATATCTTCCATGCTCACCTTATAAGTTCTGGAGTTGGGGTGGAACGCCTGGGTCTTGCGACCTCTTCACCTGACACACAGGACAAAAGACCTTTTTAGGCATATCTTTACAGTCTCTTCTGGTGTGTCACATTGAGCTATGTTTGGAAACACTTAGAGATTTAAGACTCATCAATAAACAACATGAAAACTCCAAAACAAACCCTCTCTCCTGGCAATGTGGCAGCCATATATCTGCCATATGTAGTAGGATTTCTCTGTCATTTGTAAAACTTCATTATCTAAAGGACAATCATAAACAAGCCAACACTTGAAGATTTGTGTACTGTATAACCCAGAGGAACACATACCATTCTTCAAATGGCTGCTGTCCTACTGGGTACTGGCTCTCAGGTACCATGAGGGAATAATAATCCAGGGCACATGCCCATGGTACACATCCAATTGATATATTTTTTGAAATGGCAAAAAAAATGTTGCACATTTAAGAATGAATTTAGATTTTTCCTGGGATACATTATATGTGGCAGGAGGGACATCAGACTGTATATATGATAACATTTATCATATCACTTTGGTTGACTGAACACTTGATATCCAGTAACAGAAGAATGGATAAGTTAGACCTGCCTTTAGTTCCTTCTGTACTCCACCTCTCTCCCCATGCCTAGCAACAGTGTGTCTAACCAAACACAATTGATTAAATTACTTTCTAAGCTTAAAGATACAGCAAGAGCTGACAAAAATATAGGAGGGAAGCCACCAGAGTTTTTTAAAAAACTTATTTGTTTTGAAAATTTCAGCATTATTCAGAACCCAGATACCTTCCATCAAAAAAGAAGTCTTCGTTGTAAATTTTTTAAGCCTTAAAAATCAATCCACAAACTGTGGAATTTGAATGCAAATATGCTCCAAGATCCAAGGAACTATTCCTTCTGCCAAGCTATACTCTATTTCTGGGAGCTAAGATATACTTACTGGATAAGTTCCTTTTAATTGCACCCTAGAATTAGAAATAAACACTATAAGGCTTACAACCACAGATACGTTATGTACAATATGTATTATTTATGTCATTTCAATTAAACTGAACTCAAAGATACCCCAGATTGGGAAAAGGAAATTTGTCTCAAAACCACATTGAAGTTGGAAACTGTAGACACACACATACATATCAGCTTTTCATGCTGCTCTATAGTGGTTGAGCGGGGTAATCTATAAGTCACCAGAATGAACAATCCCCTTACCTGGGAGGATTTAGTAAGGACACAAAGTAGTCTCTTACAACTAGGATCCTCATGAACACTAGTACATAAGAATGCAAACTTATTAAATATTTAGTATTTGAAAATTCTAGAATATTTGAGCACTGTCTGTTCCTGGGCAGATGGGATCCTGAAGTGGTTAGTAGGAACAGTAATCAGAACTGATAGGACATAAAGAGTAAAAGTAGTAAATGTTAAAGTCCCAATGACAGGAGCATTTTACAAAGGGAGCCCAGAAGCTCCACCCTCACTACCCAGCTCCCCTTTGGCTTCCTCCCACTGCCTGCCACCCGTCAGCCAACCAGGAGCCATCTCTTCTTGCACACAGCCCTGGCAGGCTGTGTTGGCCACCTCTAGGACTACAGAGTCTTGGCATAAACTTATTCAGAAAACAGGAAAAGCTACCCATTGAAAAGTTCTGACTGAAAGTCAGAAGCTGTGAAAGGTTCTTAGCATGGGCACTTCTAGAAATGTAAGACTCCAGGAGGGTAGCATTATGGAGGCAGGACATGGCTTGGTTTTGGAGAAAAGTGGGGAAGGTATGAGTACCAGGAAGTGGTCCAAGAGGTATTCATTTCCACCCTTTCTCACTCGGGGGAAGGGAGCTACTGTGCTGTGCTCCCTCAGGTTATACTGTCAACAGTGTAGGGATTAGTTTAGCCCTCTACAGTAGACCCATGGGATACATTTTGTCTTACCTAGGGATGGCAAATCAGAATTTTTTTTCTGTCCTAATTCAAATCCATTTATGATAGAGGAACAATTTGAATCAGAACAGACCCATTAGATGTTTCTTGGTGGGTAGCTTAATCTCACAGGCTACATTTTCTAGTTTGTTTTGCCTGAAAATGGCAATTTGTTTAGTCTTGCCCTGTGTGCCACATAGAGAGTGATCACATTATTAGTAGTGAAATAAATATGCTGATTTCAACCTGCTTTGCCCATTATGGGAGCTCAGATACGGGAGATATATCCACAAGTGACTGAAGAATAAATTCTTAGAGTTGAAATGTTTCTCTGGGTATGTACTTCAGATATGAGATCTGGCTTAAGGTCTAAAGGAAGAGACACAGGGGTTCAAGTATTGAATTCCAATATTACTGAGCTGATTGAGAGAACAGGGCCTCACCCTCTACTGTAAGCACTGCAATCTAGCAGATAGGAGAGATACCAGAGCCTGAACTGAAACCCTTTAGCTCTATCTACACAGCTCACTTTATTAAAATTGGAATATCCAAGGAAGCAAGAGGGCACCTCTTCAGTATTCACTAAGGACCATGTGTGTGCGTTCCTTACATAGATATTTATCATTGAAACAACAAGGGAGCTACTGTAACAGTATCACGTTCACCTCACAAATGGGTGAGTGAACTGCAAGCCAGACACAGAAGAAATAGAAACAGAGAAGCTTGGTTGTTTTGAAATGAGAAGGAATAAAACAATTACAAAGGAATAGATTCAGATGGCCTGCAGCAACAAGCCAGCCCAACAGGAAAGAGTCGCACTGTCAGCTGGGCATGTGGCACAGCCCTTGAGGACTTGAAGCTGCAGCATGACAAATCAAGAATGAGGCTGAGGTACTGTCACCACAGAAGCTACACCCATGAAGGAAACCCACTGAAGCCTCCTCATGTGATTCTGTTTTCATTTCAGCGATTATTGCTGACTATATAAAAATGTACATACACATATATAAACATGCACATATATAAATCAATGAATTACTTGTCATTTTGAATTAATAAATTCATTCCTTATGGTTACTTCTCACAATCTAAGAAAGCACCTAATGGTTAGGTTGGAATGGCTCTGGAGATGCCATCCCATTGTTTAAATTGCAAACTAGCAGCTTATGACATGTGTAATATGATATTTGCCTCAAACAGTAATTGATTATTGATTGGTACAAGCATTGACAGCTTTGAACACTGCCCCCCATCTCTGTCTCTCTCCCTCACCTTCCTCCTCTCTTTCTCCATCTCTTTGAGACAGGATTTTGCTAAGTACCCCCAAGTGGACTGGCACTCAGTATGTAGCCCCAAGATGACTCTGAATTGCAATTATTTTCCTGCCTTAGACAGCCGAGGCTGGGTTTACAGGCATGTATCACCACACCTGCTATGCCCACTCTTAAGGGACTGATTAGGTAGATAGGTTATTTCTAACAGCAATGAGTCTTGTATATTGTTTTAAATTCTGATTCTTTGACCCAAGTAAAGCAGCCGATTCCCCTTTGAAAACGGTGGACTGCCATAAATAGCTTGCCGAAGTTGTCTAAAATGATGGGATTTAGAATTATGTGACACCCTAGGAGTATGCCTCCCTTTCTCGATGAATTATGAGTGTGTATTAGTGGGTACTGACCAATGTAAGCCAAGCTCCAAGGGTATATTTTGAATTTGGGCTTAAAAGTGATGTTTAAAAATTCCTTTCTTCAGTTTCATGAATATTTTAAGAAGATTGTTATTATTTTAAAATGTGTGTGTGTCTGTCTGTCTGTCTGTGCTTGTGAGCATAGGTACATGTAGAGTCAAGAAAAGGACAGACTCCCTGGGGTTGGAGTTACAAGCAGTTATGAGCTGCCCAATGTATGTTTTCGGAATCTAATTCAAGTTCTCTACAAGCTCTTAACCATTGACTCATCTCTCTCTCCCCATATCACCATCAACTCTCCCCATATCACTCTTTCCCCATATCATCTTAACCATTGACTTATCTCTCTCAGTCCCATATCACCATCAACATCACTATTATTGTCATCATCATTTTATTATTATTTCTGAAGAAGTTTCTTATTCTCTTCATCACCATCTACCACCACCACCACCATCATCACTGTCACATACACACAATATACACGATACAATATACACTATTATATAGTGTATATTATACACCAGATATACGCTACTCAGCATTAATTCAATTTGTTATGGAAAAATTCTCTGATAATTCTAGACTACACCTTCAAATTAGACAACCAGTGAAGCTTTCAACCAGTGAACCCAGTTCATCTGCTTCTTGTACACTGGGTGATCATAAAGGTAGCGGGAAACCAACTGGCCACCTCCCTTCAGTAGCAACTTTCTCTACACATGTTTAAGTTTTAAAATGTTGAGAGTTCTTACCGGGCTGCGCCTCTGTGATCAGCAAAAAGGAAGAGAGAACAGATACCTAGTCAGAGAATGATGGATCAGTCAACAGGTGCGGATAACAGAAGACTTCAAAACAGCTACGAACCATACACTCTGAATCACCAGGTGAGCAAGACAGGCAGGCATGTGATTAGGGCTCATCAAGCCACAGAAAGCTTTGGAGAACCCCAAAGAGAGACTACTCTATACAGTTTTGCTAATGTGGCAGAGTTTTATGTATCTGTCTGTAAGAACAATGCAGGAGTGTGCAAAATCCTCATTGGTGATTTATTATAATGTCTCATCAAAAGCCATTTTTCTCCAGAATACTTCGTAAGGGCATGCATAGCACATGTAAATAGTCCAGACAAGTCTGTTTCCATAAACAGTGTGCACCAGCTTCATTGAGGCCACGTATTCCCATGAGTAGGGCTTGAGAGAGCCTCCAGAGATGTGGCAAGACATAGAGAGCCCACTCATTGGATTTTCTCTTATTGTTCTTGGAATGTTCATTTCAGGGAAGTAGTAGTAGTAGTTATAAATGTGACTGTGGCTTGGTTTTTTGGGGAGCCTTTTTATGGGTAACCCCTCACAAACATATATGGGCACTGTGAAAACTGTCTGGCAACAATAAACACTTGTGGACCAGAGGATATCTGGGGAACACACCACACAGACACACTTCTCTCTTTACTCCTCCAATCTTGATGACAGCTGCCATCAATGTGTCTCAACAGACTCCTTCTTTAGGATCTTTCTGCCGCACCAGGAGGGATGTGGATGTGGGAGGTGAAGGAGTTGTGCAAAGTTTTGCTTTTAAGATTCATTAGAGGTTAGAAACTTCTTCAGTAGAGGCCAGGAGCTCAAACACAGGGTCAGGCAGGGGCTCAGACAAAGATAAACCCATCTTGTCAACAAAAGATTGTGCCTTTATACTTGGGAGGCTGCCATGGATACTTAGTTCAAAGTGAGGTCTGAGACCCAGATCGTGAGTCAGCAGAACTGGAAACAGGTTTGAGATCTCTGGTCCTGTGATTTCAGGTATGATAGTGTGGGAGGACTCTTGAACAGAATTGGGGCTGGCGCTGAGGCATGAGCTATCATCCAGGCCTGGTCATTTCTGAGACCAGATTTGTAAAGGAGGCCTCTAGACATGACTCAACTAAACTAAAGTAATTTAGACTTTAGTTTAATAGTTAGAACTGCAGGGGCCACTCTACGTTCAACCCCCCTTCTTATAAACCTGTCTCTGTGTGGATGCAATTTAAACAACAGTAGAACAAAAGGACAGGAGTCAGTATGCACCCTGGGGCTGAGATTATCATACTGTTTTGAGGGAAAAAGTTACTTTTATATGACTGTCTGGGATACATTATTGCCTAATGACCAGGTGAAAATTCTTTAAATAAGGAAATATGGAGGTCTCATGACAAAATTTAGAAATACTGTAAATAAGGCACTGTAAGTGACACACTTCTCCAATATGAGACTATGATAAATCACGGAAAATAAAAATGCAGATTGCAGTCAAACAAGGGCAGAATCTTAAATGTAAGATTTCTCCATTCAGAATTAAACAGAACACTTTCAAAATATTACCAAATATATTAACCTCAAATTAAGTCATATCTTAATTTTCTGAGAGTTAAAAAAAAATCTGTATTTCAGTAATTAGTTTATTCTTAAACTTTTCTAGTAAAAGGAAAGCTACTGTGGCAACATTTTAGAAACTTCATTCATTTACAGTTTTCTTTTTTAATCAAGGACTAGCTGTTCAAATGCAGTCACAGGCTGGTTAGCAAGAACCCAAAAGGCATGAAACTGGGCTGAGAACAGATGTAGCCGGCTTCGAGATCTGCGATTAAAAGCTTCCTTTAGAAGCAAGACATTCCTAGAAGTGGAAAGGGTTTACACACATCATCACCATTAAAGATCTCTACAGGGCAGAAAGATCAGTAAAGTTATTATCAGATGGGGTGAGGGTGGGGTATTTGTCTGCTAATCAGTTTTATGTGCGAGGCCCTGGATTTCATCCATGCATTGTAAAAGGGAGATTATTTGACCCCTCTGTCACTTCCCTCAAAGTTCTAACCGGTTAGCATTCTGTCTGTGTTCTATGAATTTGTGCTCATTTTTTGCGTCAGAGGTAGATGAAAATGAATTTAGGTTCTGGCGCTGGCCTTTTCTAGAAGTGGGGAGACCTGCTTGTTTAGATGCTCAAAGGGTAGGGAGAGGTGTGCAGTCAGGAAGCTGAACATTACAGCGCTCTGCTGAGTTGGCCACTGAACTCACCCTGTGAGGAGATGGGCTCACTGCTGCCCTCTCTTTAGAGAGAAATGAATAACCAGATTTGAAAACAAAACTGAATTGGCTTAGTTTTTAACTGTGGGTAAAAATTATTTTTAACTGCATGACCAAATAAAACATCCATTCGGTTGTGCAGAGCCTGCAGGTGGCTAGTGTAGTTCTGATTGAAGGAATTTGTATCACACAGACTGTGTTCTCCTAATATTGGTTACACCTGATTAGTCAGACAGAGGCCTTGAGAACCATATGCTTGTGTTCTGGACACATTTCCTCCTTCCAAAATTAATCATTAATTATTTAAGTTCCTTGATAATCTAGTGCACCATGGAAAAGGTTCTAAAAATCAATTTTATTTCTCTTTGAGATGACCCGTATTTTGTGTTTTCAGGATATTTTTGAGGTAAGCATTGATATTTGTGATCCTCCTGTCTCTACCTCATCAGCACTATGACCATAAGGCAATTCAACCACTAGTGGCTTTTTAAAAATTTTTATGTGAGTTCTGGAGATCTGGAGTCCTTGTATTTGTATGCAAGCATTTTACCCACTGAGCCATCTCTCCAGTCCTCATGTGTTGGAGATTTTTCTAGGAAAGAATTAGAATGCGTTAACAGTAAGTTATTACTATGATCATGGCCAACAGACTGACTTGCTTTTAAATGCTTTGGGGTCAGAATATAGTATAGAATAGCAAGCCTCTATTTTCCTCACTATCATATGTGTCCACATTAAGCCTTCTTCTTGTGAGTTATAAGGTCAGCTACATCAGCTATCTATTGTTTCCAATTAGATAGACTTGGACCATCTTCTGAAACCCCACTTGGGAGATGAAACAAAGATCCCACTAGTAATCAACCTTTCATTCACAGGGAAGCTGGCTAAGGAATCAGTATGATGGACACTTAAAAAAAAATAAGAGAGTTACACAATGTCTTGAAGGCGCAGTGAAAATGAAGACACAGTTAATGTTGCTCTTAGGAAAACCAAGGAGGAACTAAGAATTTTGAAAGTGTCACTGGAAAATGTTAATGAGAAATGGACAATTTAGCCTAACTCAGAGGACAATCTAGGGTCATGGGGAATATACGAAATTGGCCCCACATAAGGAAAGGCTACTGAGGGCACCAACGATGTGATGTGCACTGCATACCGTGTGACGCTCGGCTCATGCACACGGAGGCTCAGCTTAGTAACTATGGAACACAGTTCTAATTGCCCTTGGTTGATTTTAATTTTGGAAACATAAAACCTAGGGTCATATTTTGGTAAATTTTATTATTTGGACTCATTTTTGTTCTTTTGTGTCTACCATTCCTCCTTCCTCCTAACACATACATGAACTTTGAGCACAGTTTCCTCAGCATATATAGATGGAGTCAGGGCACATGCTCCCAGCATCCTCCTAGTTGAGCTCAGGGGAATAAACCAACCACCTCTTACTGTGTGCTGATGTGAAAAAAACATGTTTGTATTTTACACTAGCATTACCTACATCAGTCTTGAACAGGCACTCTAGGAACATGTTTCCAAATTCCAGGCATCCATGCAAACAAGAGAAGAAACATTCTTTCTTCCTCTTTCTTTTCTTTCTTTCTCTCTCACTCTTTCTCTTTCTCTCATTCTTCTTTCTTTTTCTCTTTCTTTCTTCCTTCTTTTTTTCCTCTTTTTAAAAATTTTGTTTTCTTTTGAGATCTATGTTGATCTAAGATAAAGATGTAATTCTATTTGTGCTGTCACTAAAAATCACCCACTGGCACTAGCAAGTAGCACTCAGGAAGTGACTTACACAATATTATACTCATATTGTGTGTCTGGATGTGGGTGCATGTATGCCATGGTTTGTGTGGGAGTCAGCGGATGACTTGTGGGTGTCAGGTTTTTCCTCCCACCACATGGCTCCCAGGATTCAAACTCAAGTCATCAGGCTTGGTTGCAAGCACTTGTTGCCACTTTACTGAAACAAATAAGAATGAATAAAACCAAAATAACCTTAAATCCTCTACTGCTCCTCCTTCACAGGGCAGTCAGCTCCACAAACACTCGGGATTCTAGCAGGTTACCTATTAAAAAACTAAATGTTTGTGGTTTGCAGAAGTAGCTTAACCAGTTAAAGTGCAAGCTGTAAGAAGGGGAACTTTGGATGAAAAGTGTTAGGCTCTGTGCCTGTGACTGAGGCAAAGGTAGCCCTCTATAAAGCTAACTTGTAGCCCATAATAATGGCCATGATATCTCTTAGCAATTGACTTCCTTGTCCCCAGTGGCATAATTTGACTTTTTCCTGGCTCACAAAGTTTGATTTTAATATTCAAAACCTTGTTTTGATGTTAAACAGTTATTAGAAACACAGATGGTAAAAATCAATGGAATACATATAATTTGTCCGAAACATGAGAAGGACATGTTTTCTCTTACCGGACTTTTCCTCTAAAAGCGAAGGCATGGGAAAGAAAAATAAAGAGAAAATAAGAGAGGCAACAAGCATCTTGAAGAGGCAGCACTTGAGGCTCAGAATGGCCTCATTTACAGCAGCCCACTAAGGCACTGTTTCTGCAAATGTTTCTGTTTGTGTCTGACATGGTCACGCTTGGGTTATTGTCTTCAGTCCAAGATTCTGAGTGCAGAGACATGGCTCCATCCAAGCACATTTTAAAGCTTTCTTTTCAATGGTTCACAGTGCTCAAACATTGATGTTTTGAGAATAGGATGTTGAAAGTAACTAGAAAACGGCATTAGTTCATTACAGCTAGGCATGGCCATTACCTGACACCATGAGAATTTTCTAGAAACTAATATCACTATGAAACCTGACAATGTCTCTTCTTAAGTCATCCTGGCTACAGTGAGCTTGTCTCTGATCTATCTTTCATTTCCTTCTGCTCTCTGTGAGACAGTTACATCTCCTCTCCCTGGTGAGTGATGCCCGGCCCTTACCACACTCTTATTTCCTGAGCAATATCTTAGCAAGGACCCCTCATCTCTCACAGACAGTAGTACTCCGTGAGGCTTCTACATGTTCTTCTAGTTTGTGAATCTACTTCCAGCTGTATCTCTTCAGCTCTCCTTCACACTGTCTCCAGAACCACCTTGCAAGAAAGAAGTCCTTAAAACCTCCCTACTGTCTGCAGAGAGAACAGAATGTGAGTTTCACTCTGGCATATGGCCTCTGTGATGGGCTGCAGCTGCCTTCAGGCTCCCCCATCCTTTCCCTGCTGTTTTTCTGGGAGGTCTGAGCTTAATAGCACACTCTTCCTGACACCTCTTGAGTGTGGCTAACCTATACTAAAGGCTTTTCTGCCTCCTCTCCATTGTCATCAGCTTCAATAGATTCTCCCTCTCAGCCAGTCAAAACCTTTCTGCATTCTTCAAGGTCAGAGGAATTTTTTTTCCGCGAGATCTTTCCCAAGCTTCCCAGTCAAACCAAATATATATGTGTGTGTGTGTGTGTGTGTGTGTGTGTGTGTGTGTGTGTGTGTGTGTGTGT
>CAJQZJ010005020.1:984693-1021951 GCA_907164525.1 Lophiomys imhausi | reverse complement strand
GAGATCTCAAAATATATACACTAAAGGTTTGTTTAGCTCCAAAATAACAAAATAATTTCTTCTTTAATCCAGATTGAAAGATAATACTTTATATATTGTCAAAAAACCAAATTTGCTCCAGGAAAAAATATTACCCGACCCCCCCCCAAAAAAAAAAGGTAATTGTCCCAGAGTTAGGATTAGGGCAGGGCTCTGTTCTTATTTTTCCAGGAGACTTAAAGCATCCATTCAAGGAATCCAGGGACAACTGGACAAGGGAAACCTCAGCAGAAAACAGATCAGACACCGAAGAAGACAAGTGGCCCAGATGATCTATCCTTGCAGACTCCCTCAATAGCTGTTTCCTCAAAAGTCTACAACCACAACTCAAAATCACTAAGATCGTTCAGCTCCACAGACTGCTCCAGCCAGAACTTCAGTAAAGGCCTGAAGATCACCTTCTGTCTACAAACTTCTTAGGGCATCTAAATAGCTGAGCACAAAAGGACTGAACATCAAATGATTCTATTAACATTTTTAACCATTTTTCCATCCCTATTTGGGCCCCAAACAGGTTTACTATGTCCCAAATTAGCGGGAAGTCATTTATGAGAGCAACGTCCCAGGCCCAGATGGTGGGGAGGGTGTTCCCCCCACTCTTTGGTTATTCAATGGATAACAGAAAATTTTGTCATTTAGGGGAAGAGACTACAAGCTGTTAAATGGTCTTGTTAATTGGGTTTTGGAGGTTAGACCTAGGGACTTCTCTCTTTTTATTTTCTGTATCCTTCTTTCTCTCCTATGTAGGAGTGAATAGACTTGAGAAAAAATGGGACATAGACATAGTATAGGAAAGATCAAGAAAAAAGGACAGATTATTGAATAAGCCCTTATACCTTTGTATATTGATACAAAATTAATACTATATTAGACTAAATTGGTATTGATCATTGTATATTAATGCAAAATTAAGATTGTATTGGACTACATCGGTATTGATCTTAGTATATTGATACAAAATTAAGATTATATTTGGCCACATTGGTATTGATCTTTGTATATTGTTACAAAATTAAGGGTAACATTTCTTAAAGGTATTGTACCTAGTAATGCTTAAAAAGGAAATGTGAAGTTTTGGCCTTTTGCTATGAACCATCATAAACTGTTTAGGATAATTAAGAAATACAAACTAACAGTCATGCAAGTGTGTCATTTTGTTAGTTACTATGATAGTCTATCACAGTTATTTTCTAAGCTACTCAGAAATCAAGTTGTTAAGAGACAGCAGCAACATTTGCTTATCTAAACATAAGAGATAGATAGGGTGTCTTCAAAAACCCCAAGAGATCTGCAGAGTATGGCATTCAAAGATGTTTTCTTAAATTAAGAATTTTTTGATATTGAGACATGCCAGCTCCTGACAGCATCCCCTATTCCACTCCAAGTAGAAGATGAGCATTGAAAAATCTCCAGTGTGAGATGGTTGAATTGGTGGCAAGCCTATCTCTTGGCAAAAAAAACCCCAAAAAACCCTTGCTTCAACTGTAGACAGACTGCTGTCCAAAAAGGACAAAATTTGGAAGCAGGTAAGTCAACAGCCTAGCTCTGCCAAGACAGGGTAGGTAAGTCCTTTGTAATTCCTGCTCTACAATCAATGTCTGTCAGAGAAATGGGGCCAAACAGCTTAAGATTGATGCTGTAATGTATGGAGAGAAAATGGGAACTGTCGAGGCAGCCAAGGGTATGTCATTTCTTAGTTTTGGAAGCTGTGGGCCCTGCACTTCCTATATAATCATATATATTTATCCCTCTCAGGTCTCTGAGGTGGTTGAAGACTAGATAGCTGGAGTCTCATAGTTAAATTTTGAGTTGTTTAGGAATCAAGAGGGCGTTCTGGATCTAAGAAGATGTTTTTAAAATTGTGATGCAAGTTAGTATGAAAGCTGAGTTAGACAGAGAACTTTAAACTCATGGAGATAGTTAGATAGTAGAATGTTAAAGTCAGGGGCCAAATACATATGGACTGGACATTGAGAATGTATGCTAAGCCATATAACTCTCAGAATTGTGGCCTATTTATCTCAGTTGTTTTGTACTGTATTTATTGTTATAAGAGAAAGAACCATTTGTTGGACTGAAAGGGGGAGCTGTTGGGGGGAAAATATCTACCTTAAACTAAAAAAAAAAAGGGTAAAGGTTGTGGGGGTTGAGGGGGAAGAGGACAGGAGGGGGGGTAGGGAAGGGATTGTGATTTAGATGTAACTGGAAGAAATAAAAAAAATAAATAAACATAATAAAAAACAATCAATAAATGGGACCTCATGAAACTGAAAAGCTTCTGTAAGGCAAAAGGCACTGTCATTTGAACAAAACGGCAGCCTACAGACGGAAAAAATCTTCACCAACCCCACATCTGACAGAGGGCTAATATCCAAAAATTACAAAGAACTCAAGAAATTAAATGCCAAGAAACCAAATAATTCAATCAAAAAATGGGGAAAAGAGCTAAATAGAGAATTCAAAAAGGAGGAATCCCTCAAGGCTGAGAGACACTTGAAGAAATGCTCAGCATCCTTAATCATCAGAGAAATGCAACTCAAGATGACTCTAAGATTCCATGTCACACCTGTCAGAATGGCTAAGATCAAAAGCTCAAATGACAGCACATGCTGGCTAGGGTGTGGAGAAAGGGGAACACTCCTCCATTGGTGGTGGGATTGCAAGCTTGTACAACCACTATGAAAATCACTCTGGCGATATCTTAGAAAACTTGGAATAGCTCTATCAAGACCCAGCCATACCACTTCTGGGTATACATCCAAATGATTCCTCACCAAACCACAAGGACTTTCCTCATCTATGTTCATAGCAGCCTTTATGTAGTAGCTAGAAATTGGAAATAACCCATATGTCTTTTAATTTTTTAATCTTTTGCTCTTATTCTCTTCATTCTCCCTTTATTTATTAAGCTTGCTGCTCTATTTTCTTCTTTCCCTATCTCCTTTCTTTGTCTCATTTATTTAATATTTCCATATTTATCCTACATAGTATTTAACTTCAGAGCATGTTTGGCATTAGTTTTGTCAGTTTTATATTATGATTATTGATATAATGATAAGATTTAACTGTTTTAAGTATAGGATGATTTGATATTGCTGCTTTTACAGCAATTTGTTTTCCTGTCTGAGTGGTACCAAGGATTGAACATTCAAAAATAGATAAAATGAAGAGAAATCTAAGTCAAGAGATTCACAAGCTGCAGGACAGAACAAGAAATAGGAGAAGGCTCCTTAAAAAGAGTTTGTCTCTTCAACTATGAAACTTGAAGGTACTGAATTGGGTAAAATGCTGGATGAAAGTTTTGAAGGTTTAGTAGTAGCAGTGATCAATTATCTCAAAGAATATGGCAGCAAGGAGACAAATTTAAGCTAGGAAAGTAAAGTCAGCAACTTAAAGAAAGGCTGGGAAAATGGAGAATAAAAACCAGCAACAGAGATTAAAATTAACAGTGTGGAAAAATTCTGCAAGGGAAATGAGATTTAAGATTTTTTAAAATGAAAAATGCAGTGAACCAAATAAAAACTACCCTGGGAAGTTGCTCCAATAGACTCTACCAAATGAGATGAGGATAAATCAGAGAAGTACAGTAAAATATCATTAAGAGAGAGAGAAAAAAAAACAACCATTGGTCACACCACCCAGTAACCTAGCAGTCCCTGGGGTGGAAGGAGCTGGCTGAGATAAAAACTGAAGACACATAAAATATGTTCAATGGAATTATAGTTATAAAAATTTCTCCAAATTAGAGAAAGACATGGACATCCAAATACACGAGGAATTTAGAACCTCAAAGCAATATGGTGGGGGAAGAACATCTCCATAACATTTTATAGTAAAATTATTAAAACTACAAAAGCTTATAGTCAGATCATCCAACCAGCAAAGAAACCTTGTAAGGAAAAGAATCCACATACCTACAAAAGCGAACATCAAAATAGCACACATTCTCTTATCAACAACCCTGAGAACCAAGAAAAAATGAAATGACACCTTTCGTGCCTCAGAAGTACTGAGAACCAAAGCTGCTCTATGCAGTAATGCAATCTTTTAAGACTGGAAGAGAAACAGGGATGAACACAAACCAAGGCAGTTCATAATCACCAAGCCAGCACTGCAGAAATACCTAAAGGAAAGCTATACTCAGAGGACAAAGAGCTTCACTTGCAAGAGCACAAGAAAGAATAATTCTCACGAGAGGAAAAGCTGAATAAAGGAGCAGTTGGAGAGGAGGGAATCTATCATTATCAGTACAGTAAACCAGAAAACTCCTGTGTTAACAGGGGAGAAAGGAAAGGATGAATTTTAAACTAAAAAAATCCAACAAAACAACCAGTGAAACTACAGACATTAATAAGCACTTCCCAGTATTAACCTTAGATGTATATGACCTCAACTCATCCAGTACAGAGATTCATAGTAGCTGACTGGATTAAAATGTATGACTTGTCTACTTCTCTATTGTCTTCAAGAGGCACACCTCACTAACAGGGATGCCCACAACAGTCGAAAGGATGGAAATCGATCCATCAAGCAAATGGAATTTACCAGAGTGGAGCGACGGCCTACAGAATGGGATACAATCTATGTTAACTATGCCTTAGGCAGGGGAATAACATATTGAACCTAAAGGTTCCAATAAGAAACCATTGGTTGGTTACCCTCATAATAGTCATGACACTGTTGAACCAGTGGGCATATTTTACCCTACAGGTTGGTTGCTGATTGGATTTTAGGTCTATTCTACAGGAGGACTTTATTTGGAAACATGTCCAAAGCCTACTGCAGGGACATCATGAGTCCTAGAGAGCAGCCTGCTTTTGCAGTTTTGCAAAATGGACAGAGTGTGAAACTGTCCCCCTCATAGTTATGTTTATACCCATGTATCAGTGCTGCTCTCTCAGCCTCTGTCTGAGAGGCTTCTGTTCACAATGAGTGACAACTGATACAGAGAACACTGGACTTTTGAGTGCTCAGCCCTAATCGAGATATCTGTATCAGTTCTCAAAGCTAAAAGAACTTCATAGATGAGGGTGCAGAATGGCTGTAAGGACTAGAGGATGGGAAGTAGTGATGTAAATTGCTGTCCTCTGGACATAACCTGGCCATTTCACTTGAGTTACATAAGACTTAGTCCATCAAGCCTCCCATCATGGATGGACAAAGGGCTCCTAAGGTCCTGTTCTCCCAAAGGAGCTATGTACAATTAACTTTCACAGTGAAATAGAAGCCATAGTCCTCAGTCCTGAAGCCAGTCCGTTTCACCACTCAGGAAAGTAACTTTACAGCCATGCTCCTGCGGGCTACTCATTACATGAGGTGCATCACATACAAAAAAGACATGAGAGTAGGAAGTAGACCTGAAGGCAGACAGGAGAATAGGAGAGACTTTGATTGAATGATTATATGTTTATGTATGAAATTGTAAGGGAATAAATAAACTGTGAAAGTCTAAACACTAAAAAATACTAGAAAATTGAAACCATTTCACCACTGTCAGAAAACAAATAAATAGTGAGGATATAGGGAAAGAGGGACACATATGCACCACCACAGCTGGGAGTGTAAAGTGGTGTGGCCCTCTTGACAGTCAGTGTGGAGGTTCCTCAAACACAGAACTACCATCTGACCCAGCTGCACGACTCTTGGGTGTATGCCTATAGTGAGCACACCATGAGACATTTGCATGTCTCTGGTTTTTTACTACATTGTTCATAGCTAAAAAAAAAAAAAAGGGGGGGGGGCTGGAGAGATGGCTCAGAGGTTAAGAACACTGGCTGTTCTTCCAAAGGTTCTGAGTTCAATTCCCAGCAACCACATGATGGCTCACAACCCTCTACAATGAGATCTGGTGCCCTCTTCTGGAGTGAATGTATACATGCAGGCAGAACACTGTATACATAATAAATAAATCTTTAAAAAAAAAAAAAAAAAGAAACCAGCATAGATGTCTGTCAACGTACCAATGCACAAACAAAAATCTGGTCCATGTTCACAACTGGAGCTTTATTCAGGCATAAAAATAAATAGTATCATGGCCTTTACAGGAAAATTGATGGAGGTAAAAGACGATTTTAAGTAAAATAAGCAAAGACTAAGAAAGGCAAATGTTGCATGTTTTCTCTAATATGAAGATAAGAGATGTATGTGTGTGTGAGTGTGTGTGAGTGTGTGTGTGTGAGAGAGAGAGAGAGAAAGAGAGAGAGAGAGAGAGAGAGAGAGAGAGAGACAGACAGACAGAAGTACAGTGGAGAGGACAACTACTATTTGTGAAAATGATACAATCAAGAATGGAATAGAGGGATGAGGGAGGGTACATCAAAAATTTGGGACATGTATATCTAAAAATGCACAATGAAACCTGCCACTTTATTCAATAAAAAAAGACCCCTCCTAGTTTTCTTTGTAGCCAAAGTTTTGTTTGAGAAAAATCACTTTCAGAGAAGTGTGCACAAGATCATGTTGTTTATTTTATTTTACTAATTAACTGAATGATTGGATTAGCTCATAGAGGGGACCTAAGCAGGATAAAACCAATTCACAATAAAAGTGTCCAAATGGGTTACACAATTAAGGAACACAAATTCAGAAATGAGTGAAAAGAACTAATGAAATACAATTTTTAAATAAAAAAAAATCTCAGATTTGGGGCTGGAGAGATGGCTCAGTGGTTAAGAGCACCAGCTGCTCCTCCAGGGGACCCAGGTTCAATTCCCAGGATCCACATGGTGACCCACAACCACCTGTAACTCCAGTCCTAAGATATGTCCCTGTCTTTTGGCTTTTGAGGGCACTGCATGTACATGGTGTAGAAACATACAAGCAGGCAAAATACTCATACATATATAAATAAACAAATATATAAATATATAAAAATCTTAAAATGAAGAGAAGTCAGAACTTCCACAACCCTTGTTATGATTCATTTGAAATCTTGTCTCTTTCTGTTAATACTGGGTTTGATCCTTTTGTAGCATAACAGAAACAGCCTTAGTGGAAGATTCTGCAACATTCACCAATTTAGGTAGTCTGTCCTCTTACACTGAGAGAAAAATACTGGTCTATAAAAATGTTTAACTGCTTGACAGGAAACATCAAAAGTTGTGCCAGGCCATTGGTCTTTCCATCATGACAGTGTCTGGACTTTAAGTTATTTTTATCTGCCTGTTGCTGGTAAGATACAACATATAATCTATGTCTGTATGGAGTATCTGGAAGAAGGCAGGGATTCTAAAACCACATATATTCAGCCCCTATCTCTCTTTATATGTATGCGCAACTTGCTTGTGCTTGCCTACTCCTAAAAGAGTTTATTCCTATCCTAAATATCAAAATTACAAATACAGGAGAATGACTCTAATGAAAGACAATTTCATGGTAGAAGGAACAAATCAGGCTGTGGAGTGGGACCAGGAGACCAGCCTTCCAACCTGTTGTATCACTGCTTAAATCTAAGCGGTAGATTCAGAGTGTGCTCATCTACTTTTTGCTCTGTTTCCATGAATTCTTTCTCATTTCATCAACCTTAACTTCCTGACAGTAACCACTTACCTTAAAGATAGCTTCTGAGGAAGCTTCCAGCTTCCAGCCACTTTTCTCACTGTGCCTCAGCAGTATGTTAGGTTGGAGGGAAAATGTACCAAGCGACTTGGGCACACATTTGTTTTGACACAGTGGATCCTGCCTTGCCTAGGTTCACTGAGCTCATAACTATGCTTCTGAGACCTGTATAGAAAGTCCACTTTCATACTCAATCATCTTTTTAATCAAGTGGACTTTCCTTCTTCCATCTGCCCTAGCATTTTCCAAATACCGACTCAATTTATGAGGCCCTACAGAGAAGTGGATATAAACTTGTTTCTGCCATTGAAATAGATTTTCTTACAATCAAACAAACACACAAGCAAACATACACACAGTGACTCAGGAAGTGAAAGGTGATGATAAAGAAGTTGGTTTGCATTGTTAAGTGAAATTCCAGTTGGAAATGAATAGGCACCTGGTATATTCTAAACTATTGCAAGCTTTGTTAAATTAACAAGTTATAAATTTACTTTGTTCTGGTATATTAGAACACAGTTTTCTTGAAACTAGTGGGTAAGCAATGAGGACAGAATTGTGATTGCATTAAAATGTACATACTCATGATTTTAAAAACAATATTTTTAAAATTTATGTTGTATATATTTCTAAAATATGTAACATTAATGTGCTTTCTGGGGTCCAAGTTTCTTTTAGAATTCTTTGTATCTAAGATATTATCTAGAGTTAAATATCTTAGCTGCTTAGCATCTGGTTTTGCAGAATATTACATGTTTTATAAACCATTATCTTTCCTTTATGAAATATCTCCTTCTGAGAATACCCAAAACCCAGTAGTATTTAGGAAAAAAAAGGAAATGAAATTCGCTTTTGTTGCCCTTAAAAAAAAAAAAAAAAGAAGTTGGCTGAAAGGTGAAAATGAAGTGAGAGTGGTACTTACACTACAATGCTTCCATGACTATGAATCATAGGCTAGTACGTAAGTTTCAAATCTATACCTCCCCTTACAGAGGAGAAAGAAACTGTATTTCATGCTTTTGTTAAAGGTAGCAGGTGAATATATGATTAAAAACGACTGGAAAGCCCACATGCAGCGGGTGAGCTACTATCAGCAATCATTGTAATTGTCACCAACAGATGGAACAAAGGCCATTGCAAACATGAACATCTAAGTTTTGCTTTTTGTTCTTATAGATTCTTTTTTTTATTCCAGGGAAGGCAAAAGTTTACTCTCAAAGGCTAAACAATTACAGTTGTTTTAAAAAGGTTAGTTGAGATGTTTCTAGAAGCCCCCAGAAAGTGATATTTATTAACTACGCTGTTGAGGGGGAGGCTCCCTGTAGAAGCCGAGAGAAGCTCATTAGGGAGTTTGCATCTGTGCTTCCAGCTATTCTTAGAAAACAATGTTGGCATTTTGCAAACCCCAGAGAGAAAATACTTGAAGTATTAGCACTTAGAACTCAGCAACTAAAGAAATTCAGTAGTCAGGAATGGGGAATGGAAGCCTGGACTGTGAGAGAAGATTAGTTAAAATAATATAAATCAGGCAACAGCTGTATGTGGGGTGACTCAATGCCAAGAGTGTTTAAAATGATTTGATGTCAAAATGAAATGAAGAGTATGAGTTTTAGAAATCCTGCGAGGTTTTATTTATTTACTATGATTTTGGAGCATCACAAGGGGAAATACTTTTTTACAGCAATTTTCTTGGCCTTCGTGTAATTTCGTGAAGACAGAAACTAAGACGTGTTTTGAAAACATGGCTAGTGACATTTTTTTTTTTAATTTAGTCTCCATCAGAAGCAAGTTTGGAAGATCTTTTTGTTATTTTTTTCCTTTGTCTGATGCTTATTTTAAAAAAAATGAAAGAAAACACAATTTCACGTGCCTTTGCTGGTTCAAAAGGCGCAGGAACTGAAGTATAAGAGGGAAAGAGTGAGTTACTCAGGGTTAGCAGAGCTCATGGGATCAGACTGAACACATGCAGCTCTCAGCACATGTGGCAGAACTCGGCTCTCCGCCCAACCTCGCCAAAGAGCAACATAAAGACTCCACTCACCACAGGCGATGGGGAAAGTGCAATGTTGCCTACTGAAGCCTTCAGCTCATCTACAGTCGCAGCATGCTTAAGGGCATCCTGAGATTGCAATGGTTTAATCTTGATATTGAATTTCTTGTGCGATTCTTCTTCCTCTTCAGATTCACTTGACGAATAAAAGTGCTTTCCTTTGGTAGGTAGAACACAGTTAAAGACACTTAGCTCTTTCTTTTGCTGGGAAGTATGGGTGAGGACAAGACAAGAATGTCTAAGGTTAGGCACAGCAAAAGTAACCCCAGGTGGGGAAACTCGAAGCCAAACCAATACAATTGAAGGAGGAAAAGCTGAGACTCACTTCCCTCAGAAGTTTCCCATGGATTGTGAACTCTGAGGAGCACTGGCCAAAATCCTCCATAGTTTCGTGACATGTGAACGTTGTGTATCATACCCAGCTCACAGACAAGAATTCATGAGCTTACTCGTCTCCAGACACTGGACGGCTACTTTAAGGGGCATCTATGAAGAGTCTTAAGGGCTTTGGAGTTGACTAGAGTAAGGCTAGGCTGCTTGAGTCTTTCAGGGAAGAGTTGGAGGCAGAAGGCAGTAAATTTCTTTGCCGCTCACTGTAAATGCCACTGCTATATTGGGGTTGAGCAGGATATCTGGGTCACAGCGTGCAGGCTGTCTTAGGGCACATTTCCTCTACCCCATTGCTTTGTCTGTCCCTCAACTAGATCAAGGCACATGCATGCTTGTCAGCATCAGGATGTCCTCTGGGCTAGCATTCATCTCTGAGACTAAGAATAGCAGCTTTTGCAGCCCTGCACTTCCTATATAATCAGATATATTTGTCCCTCTCAGGTCTCTGAGGTGGTTGAAGAATAGATAGCTAGAGTCTCATAGTTAAATTTTGAGTTGTTTGGGAATCAAGAGGGTGTTCTAAGAAGATGCTTTTTAAATTGTGATGAAAGTTGAGTTGGATATAGAACTTTAAATTCATGGAGATAGGTCGACAGTAGAATGTTGAAGTCAGGTGCCAAATACATATATACTGGACATTGGGATTGTATGCCAAGCCATATAACTCTCATAATTTTGGCCTAATTACCTCTGTTGTTTTGTATTGTATTTATTATTATAAGAGCAAGAGCCATTTGTTGGACTGAAAGGGGGAGCTGTTGGGGGGAAAAGATATATCTTAAACTTAAAAAAAAGGAAGGGGATGGGTGGGTTGAGGCGGAAGAGGGTGGGAGGGTGGGACTGGAGGCGGGGTAGGGAGGGGATTTCAATTGAGATGTAACTTGAAGAAATAAAAAATAAAGTAAAAAAAAAAAAAGAATAGCAGCTTTGGTTATTTTGCCTGACTTTGGCTTACTGGCTCCTGAGACAGAGTACATTTAAAACCCTTAAAACGGAAGGATATAGCCTGGTTCCTCAGGTCTGATGCTATAACCTTCTTCATCCAGCTCAGGTGAGTTCTGTAAGACACAAATGCACATACATACCGCATGAATGTATACATACACATATACATCTATGTAATAGCAATAATTGAATAATTCAGAGGAAGTTGAGGGGCGCATGAGGATCTGGAAGCTAGAGAGGGAAGGGTAGAAATGATGTAAATACAATAATCCTGTTTCAAATTCTCAAAAATAGAGATAAATGCATGTTAAGTGGTTGTTATCTCAGAAGGATGTAGGAATTGTTTTCCTTCTACAATCTTGTACTTAAGAATATAGACAAGCCTCTTACTTTAAGGGGATAAGGATTTAGCTTTTGGAAGTGAATGCTAAGCAGTCTATGCTTAAATCTTTATTCGAGGATATTGGAAGGACCCCAGTGTACTGCCCACAAAAGAAAGTATTCCAAGAGAACTTATCAGGCCTTTCCTACAAGCCATAGACCATGCTAAGCAACAATGGCAATTGAAATGCAAACTATTTTGCCTCAGGGAAATTAGAACATGTTCTCCAAGGCAAAAAATTATAAAGAAAATAGCACAAGATAGAACGTTAGGCATTAAAAATGAGGGGACATTAGCTTAGTTTGTAAGAATAAGGAGGGCTGCTGGAGCCCTTCAGTGCAGAGAGAGAGGTAGAGTTTGTGGGTTGGGGTTTCTCCCTAGTTGTGGGAAGAGCCTGGGTTGAGATACCAGGGCAGAAATAGACACTGTGTGACTCAGATGGTGAAGGCTGAAGTAACAGGAATGACAGGACTGGAAAATAAGCTGTACGAAAGGGGTGAGGGTGGGGGGCTAGGCAACAGATCACAGGTGACTGTGCTAGGGTGGGGGTTTTGTCTTACTAGGGCTGCTAAAGTTTCTTACAGTGGAACATGATAGGGACAAGTGGTAAGG
The DNA here is from genome assembly GCA_907164525.1 of Lophiomys imhausi. Lineage (NCBI taxonomy): Eukaryota > Metazoa > Chordata > Mammalia > Rodentia > Muridae > Lophiomys > Lophiomys imhausi. The sequence goes on along the minus strand of CAJQZJ010005020.1, from coordinate 1,009,976 downwards.
AGATCAGAGGCGGGAGAAAGGATGACTCATTTAAAATATATGTGTCGACTCAGACATGGTTGCTAAGACTGTAACTCAAGTTTTAGTGATGGGATAGGATGAATCAAGGACATTTGGAGGAACTGATTGTCAGTTCTTGGTGATAGGAGGAAAAAGAGGAGGGAAGTTTCTAGAAAAATTTTAAGGTTTCTACCCTCCAGTCCTGGGAGACTAACTACCAGATTCATCTAACAGCAGAGAGCTAACACTTTTAGGGAAAAGATGGGTAAGATAAAAGGTAGTGTGCATATTGGGGTTCATAATTCACAGTGTCACTGAATGACATGACAGCCCCATTTAGCAACAATGAGCTAAACAGCTAAAAAGGAAGCAAAGCACAATCATATGGCATGTCAGCAGGAATCTGACTTGGTCCTTGACTTCATGTGTTTTGACACTGAATCCTCAGCCAAGATGAAGGAAGGACTATTTGGGTTGCTCTGCTGAAGTTTGGGATTGGAGGGGATCTATATGATTAGAGATCTGAGGGTGGTCCAGGTTGGATGATCAGACTGCACTGCTGTGGTTAGGGAAGTTATGGTAATGATGCTAAGAATTATGGGGAAAGTTTACATCTCAGCTGGGATCTACCCTCAGAATCTTCCCTCAGAATCAACTGTCACTTGCCTTGTGAAAAGTTTGTAACCATACAGTTGTCAACATGTAATCCAGGCTCAGCTATTAATTCCTTCACATTCAAGTTTAAAAATGAGAAAAAGTATTTTTGAATACAGCTGTGGGCTTGGCACATTCCTCGAATATCCAAGCACTTAGCCCAGAGTCCTCACAACGATGGTACCAGGGAACTGCTGCATTGCCTGCCCATTCTGGGTCATAGAAAGCTACTATTTGGAGTGGCCAGGTCTTGAAGCCAGGTTTGATAGACTCTAGTGCTGTGAGCCTCATTACATTCTAAACATGATGGTAATTTCCTAATGAAATATACAGTTTTCACTTGTTTCTATGTCCTGCTATGTATCTAAGTGCCTCAATTAATTTTAAGGTTGTACATAAAGAAAAACATTCTTATACTTACATATCTTTCCCAATCAATTTCTGCATAAAATCCATTTGGTGCCCCATTGCTTTTCTTCTGTAATAAATTTTAAAATAAGGGAGAGAAACATTTAAATGAAAAAAAGACCCCACAATGGAATAAAAACCACTTAACTCTTATCTATACTTAGCATGAGATATCAAAATCCAACACAAATCCAATAGATTAGAGCATCCTATTGTAAAAAGCACATTGGTGTAACTGAGCGGTAAATGTGGCTACCATGGCATTGAATGAGAAGCCTAAGTATTTATTTCTCAAGACTGTAAATTAGGTATAGGGGTATTCACAGCTAGCTGTTAAAGTTTACTCAATTACTCATGAACTTGTAGGAGTTTCACTATGATTTAATTAGGTATAATCTCGAGGATTAAAATCTTGCATATGGCTGTAAAATGGGAACCTTTGACTTCTGTGCTGCTAACATACAAATTGCTCCAACATACCCAGAGCTTTCAGCTGACTCATTGTTTAATTATTTTTGCCATGACTCAGTTGATAAAATGTGAACGGAATCAGCTTTAGATTAGTTCATTCAGCTCCAAGTCACTAAAAATCATGCTGTTATTGCTTCCAAATGGCTCTTTTTATCGAATTACTTAAATAAAATTTGAAGACTAAAGGTGACTTTCACCTTTCATGCATTCTGTGCCTCCATGAGCGCACACTATTGCAAGACGATGGGAAACCAGCATTGTTCTGTCCCTTGCTAATCTAAGTTATATTTTCTTCACAGTAGAATTGTGACATATGAACACAAGTACTTGACCTAGGATGTGGAACCCTCCCAGAGGAAATTAATAAGCTTCTCTTTTTTTTTTTTTGGACAAAAGCACAAACAGGGTTAGTGATGAAGGCTCTATTCAATAACATTCTTGCATGTAGCACACAAAGCAATACTAAGTCATTGAGCAACAGCAGACTTCAGAACAACACGTGTGGTAATGTATGGGGTGTGAGGACAGGGCCTCTCATTTTTCAGTCACAAGTTAAGGTTTCTTGCATTACAATGTAGCTGGTACCTATCCAAGCTAATAAATATGAGGAAGCTTTTCACATACGCACAGAGGACTTCTAGAAAATCCAGGAGAACCATCGCCATCCATTCATGCTGACTGAAGTTGACTGGGCATTCTAAGAGCAGGCTTTGGCTCAGTGAGGGGTCTAGTGCAGAGTGCCTAAGTGGTGTCCTTCCCTCTTGACAGCCTGTCATCACATGAGTGTCCATCAAGCCTTGCGCCAGGTACATGGGGCTTGTGGTGATCGCCCTCTTTCCCCTCTCCTTACAAAGATCACTTGTATGCGGACATCATTTCAGTCTTCCCACAGACAGGTTTGAGCTTCAGTGGCAGTTTGTCCAATTTGTCAAAGGCCTTTAAAAACCTGTCACATTAGCTCTGCCTGTATGCATTACAATGCTGCTGTTGAGAACATGGTCAACCTAATGTGTCATAATCCCTCCTGGAAACTGGCCCACCTCCTATTTTCATATATATAGTTCCTGCTTTACCCATTTGTCTGCATATATGCTTCTTCAAAAGCATATATAACAACCAGCTTCAAAACAAAAGTTGACATAACAATAGGGAATCAAATAAATTAAATTGACCCCAGAGACACAAACCCATGGATATTGTCACCAGTATAACTGCCATCAATCTGCTTTCTGTTTTTTATTTATTTATTTATTAAAGATTTATTTATTATGTATACAGTGTTCTGTCTGCAAGTATATCTGCAGGCCAGAAGAGGGCACCAGATTTCATTAGGGATGGTTGTGAGCCACCATGTGGTTGCTGGGAATTGAACTCATGACCTCTGGAAGAGCAGCCAGTGCTCTTAACCGCTGAGCCATCTCTCCAGCCCAGCTTTCTGTTTTTTAAATGATTCCTTCATACAAAAGATTGCTATTATAAACTAAAAGACATTAAGTAAATTAATGAGTTCAAAGTTTATCTAGTTAAAGCTCCTCAAATTCAAGATACTCCACATGTTCAAATAAATAATTTATATATATATATCATATGTATATATGTATGTTAGTATAGATTTTTTTTCTGGACAACATATATCTAACACTTATATAAAGAATTTAGTAAATTTTTAGATTTGGGCCTCATAAAAATTTCCTTGCTTCCATGGAAACCAATGGAAGATTGAGACAAAGGAAAACAAAACCTAAGGAAATGTTTTTCTTTTATAACAAGAATTTTAAAACAAATACTAAATTCAAACAACACATTGTAACAGTATGTTCTTTTTGTCAGATATTCAGCATCACACACACATACACACACACACTCGGTTTTATTAGAGGAATTGGCAATTCAATTTGTTCTCATTCACACTCGTCAACTCTAATAAATATTTTTGTTTCACAAGTGAACATTATCAAGTTAAAAATAAGCCAGGTATATTTTGGGATTTTTCTGGTTAAGCACAAGGTAAAGCAATTCTTGTTTTTAAACAATGACCAAAACAAAGCTCATAGTTTGTGACTATCTCAATTTTCAATGGATTTTCAATTGTATCAATGGAAAACTTCAAAGCAAGGAGGGATGTGGTGAAGAAACATCACTGGACAGTTGGATCTAAGGTTGACGGTAGCACCAGCTGACATAGAATGGTGATTATTTTTCATATTGGAGTCCAAATAATATATTCTTTTGTTTTTACCTTTTCTCTTTTGTAAAATTCTACATCTATCTAGTATAACTTTTATAACCTGGGTGTTTGACTGTTTTTACAGATGACTGGAACTCATGGGGATGTTCATCTTATTTTAATAGGCATTTTACTTTTGTTTTTATCTGTCTTCAAATGATGCTGAGCTAGTTCATCTGTTCTCAGCCTGTGGGTCACAACCTCTTTGAGGGGTCAAATGATCTTTTCATAGGGGTCACATATAAGATATCCTGCATATTGGATATCTACATTATGATTCATAACAGTAGCAACACTACAGTTATGAAGTAGTAAAGGGAATAATTTTATGGTTAGGGGTCCCAATAAAATTATTCCTCACTGTGAGGAACTGTGTTAAAGGGTCACAGCATTAGGAAGGTTGAGAACCACTGAGATAGATCAATAACTATAATAACTATTTTTTTCAATTGCACATTCAACAAGGTTCCCACCATGAATGCTCCCTTTTCTGGTGAGGTCAGTTTACTACACAAAATGATCTTAAAAAGATGTGACATACTGCCAAAACGTTATCTTCTCTCCTCCTACATAGACTTAGATCACTTTGTAAACAGTCTTATAAGACAGCACCATGCAATGGAACTCCCTGTAAAGATGAAAATACCTTCCATGCTGTTTTGTGTGTAGCACCAGATAGGAATGGCTATAGAGTATTTGAAATATGGCCAATGTTTCCAAGGGACTGAGTCTTAATTAAGTAGCTTCCTAGAGCTACACAGCTATAGTTGAAGCAAAGCCTGGCCCAGGATCAGCATCCTTGACTCTGGATTTCTTGGTCAAGGTTGCTAGTTTCCACAGGGCAAGGTCCTGCGAAACTCTTGGTTTTATTGACATAGATAGTGTTTATTTTACCGAGTGCAATCTGACTCAAACGGCATGTTGACATTTATATTATAGTTAGAGTCATCTTTAGAGATAGCAGATTCGTTTAAAAACCTGAAAATTTCAAATCCCTGTCATTTGTCTAAGCCAAACGATAACACAATCACAAGTCTTTAGGCTTGACCATTCCTTAAAAGAATATTCACACATCAGCACATGAAGTTAATATGATTGCTTTAAAACCTGGACATGGGTAGTCAAGAAGTAATTCAGACTTATCTTGGTGAGTAAATAGGGCTACTGTGATTTCCATATTTTAAGTGGGGATTTTACTCACTGTTTCTACAACCCCTTGAAAATCTTACACTAAATTCTGTGTCCTTACCGAAGCTTTCTTTCCTCCTTCACGCGCACACTCTGCTTTGCTATGGTAGGGTGGCTCGTGTGGGCTGGGCTGCTGGAATTGATTGTTTTCATGTAGAAAAAAGTTGTTAAAGGATCTTTTTGTTCTTCAAGACACATAAAGAATCACATGGAGTCAACAAACATATCACAGCAGAGACAACCTCTAGACCAAATTGTGCAGCCTACCAATCGTGGCAGGGTTCTGTAGGCAAAGAGCGGACTTTGGGGCCCATAATGAGGCTCTATTCAGCAGGCCAGTTTGGCTAAGCCAAAAGAGGAAGTGGGAAGGAAGGAGATGGGCTGGGGCACCAGGGGCCATTTGGATTCTCATTCTGACAGCACTTACTCTTCAAATAGAGAACAGACAACAAGACAACACAGGAAGGAACTGGGCAATTTCTGATCACACTTCTAATCTTTGAATGGAAAGCCTAGCTCTTCTCTTTTCCCCTTATTGAAGCCTTCCAAAAGGCTAACAGGGCACACAGAGGGCAGATCCAGACCTGTGGCCTTACCTGCCTGCATGTTCAGAGACAAGCAGAACAGATCTCAGAGCCAGGAACTCTGGCCCTGGTACCCCAGTTCATTGCGGAGAATTAGAACTGCTTAGGGAAAGTTCAAGTCTTCTCTGCACCAATTAGAGTTTGTCTCTGGGTTAGAATGTGTTGTCACACACAGCTACCTGAGGTCTAGACAATGTGACAAACACCTCTGCCAATGATGGATGGATATACACTCAGCCAGTGAGCAACAAGACATACCTACCTTCATACCATGCAGCCCTGCCAGGCAGCCTCATCAATGATGGGCTCCACCAGGGTCTGAGAAACTGAAATTGTCTACTGCTACAGTGAGATGTTGGCTTTGGTACCTGACTTGTTTATAAGTGCTAGCTGAGCACACCTGTAGCTTGCAGAATCACACGAGTAAAAGTACAAACACCAATTCCAGGCCTTGAAAAGGCAATCACCACGTCTGGAAGCTGTCTCAACCACATCAAAGTGGTTTCAGTCCACAGAGTCAAAGGTCTTAAAAAAATCATTTCGAGTTTAGAAAAAAAATCAGGCTGATTTCTACAGACCAATAACAGATATATTCACTCTAGCTCACAGCATTGGGTCTCAGAATTTGGTGGTCAAGTGTTTGGGAGAAATTTGAACATTTTCCAACAGAACTTATAGCTGACTCATAATTTCCAATTATCTATGAGGTTGTACTTTCTTTTTCAGAGAAAATGCACTTATTCTGAATGTGGCCTTGTTTAGAATAGGTCTGTTTTATTTATGAAGCAACTGAAATGAAATAATTCCCCTTTCTTATGATCATTTATATTTATAGCATTTCTAACTAATAACATAGAGGACACAGCTGCTAATAAGTGATTTTATAGGAGATGGGATGGTGTAAGGAGGGTCTAGGGAGACCTGGAAAGCATTGGGTCCATGGCTGCAGCATGTTCATGGTCATCTTCAATGTTAGGTGCCATGATACAAATTCCAGCAGAATTATTTAAACTGGGGCTTCTCAGAAGGGCATAGACTAGCAATGGAGCCTTAGAGACAATGAGCAGGGGAGGGAGGTTGGAGAAAGGAAAAAAAAAGAGACAAGACTGAGAGAGTGGGAGGAGATAGGAGTAGCAATCCAATGAGGGCTGAGGAGGTGACAGAGCCTGGCAAAGGCATGGACAGAAGGACAGAAGGACCCAGGGAGAGGACTAAGCCAGAAGCAAAGAGAAGACACTGAAGCAGAAAGTACCTGAGACAGAGTTAAGGAGAGGGCTCTGAGCCAGAAGCAAGAGGTGAGGAGAAGCTGAGTCTTCTGGGCCTTTTTTTTCCCCTGCTGAATAGAGCCTTGATTATAGAAGTACCCAAAGTCTGATCAATTTCATTCTATTTTTTTAATAAAACATTTCATAGCAAGAATCACATGAATGCAAAGGGCACCCCAAAGCTGAAAACTCTTAAATAAAACACAGGAGAAAAACTCCTGCTATGGCTGCAATTAGCACCCCATTAGGTAGAATATTATAAAGAGTAGTTTTTCAAAATATATATTTTTAACCACAGGGTTTATTTTAGTTCTCGCTTTGGGCCAGGGAGCTTAATGTGTGTCCATTTCCCCTGACTAACAGCTGTTCTTTTGAACCCTCTGAATAGGCTTCTGATTAGATGGGAAGGAAGTCATTTTAGAAGCTAGAGCAGACTCCCATAAGTCCAACATGGATTGGTCTAAGCTGGCATACCCCAGACCTCTTTAAAAACCAAGAAATCTGGCAGCCAGCTAGGAGTCACTTTCTGCTAAATTGAAACCCAGTGGATGTATTTTTCTCCTTCTGGCTGTAAATTCAGGCATGAGCAGTTTTAAGACCATTCCCTATTTCTGAATTTAATATAGAAAACGTATTTGCAACCCAGCTACTCAAGGGGAAAGTTTCCTTTGGTTTTATTAGGAAGCATCTCCTGTATGCCTGTGCTGCCACAGGAGAGGAACAACCTCACATAATGAGCTCTAAGTCACTGAGCTACAAGTGGGAGTGGCCTCTGTATGAACTGTGTGGCCTTTGACCTGCCATCTCCATGGCTAGTTTGCTTGTGTGCTCTGTGGCTGAGTTTTAGGTAAGTGCAATATATGAAGTTTAACTCGACGAAGAGCACATTTATATCTAATGCACAGCTACTATAGAGAACTGAAATAGTTGGGCTTTTGAAAAGTCCTGCAAGGGAAAGGGGAGGGGGAGGAAAAGAGAAGACGGAGAAGAAGGAGAAGAAGGAGAAGGAGAAGAAGGAGAAGAAGGAGAAGAAGGAGAAGAAGAAGAAGAAGAAGAAGAGGAGGAGGAGGAGGAGGAGGAGGAGGAGGAGGAAGAGGAAGAAGAGGAGGAGGAGGAGGAGGAGGAGGAGGAGAAACTGGCCTTTGGGAAATTCAAGCATAGCATATACTGAGGTGCAAGCCCACTAAAAATAGTCATTTAAATACTTACCGTTCCATCTCGATCCGGTGAGCCTCTGTAACAGAAAGGAAATTGATAGCAATTATGAAAATTAATCATTCTTGCTGCACTGACTAAAGAGCCATTTGTTAGCCATCATCTTCATCCTCCATGTGCCCCCACTGCAGTAAACCTCACCAAGGAAACAGGAACCATCAAGCTGAGTGATATTTGAGTGTGAGGTAGGCACATGTGTGTCAGGCAGGAATATTCTCATCAAGAACTGAAGTCCCAAGGCACAAGCTGGCAGTGCTGGACCTTGTTCCACATAGTTCATGAGAGTCTGGCCTGCTCTTTTAAAAAAGATTTATTTTATTAATTATGTGTATATGTGCATGGCTGTGTGTGGTCATGTGCATGTGTGAGTGCAGGTACCCATAGAGGTCAGAGAATGTGTGAGATCCTCTGGATCCAGAGTTACAGACCGTTGTGAACCATCCGACATCAGTGCTAAGAACCAAATTTGACTCCTCTGCAAGAGCAGTACTCGCTCTTAGTTCTTAGTTGCTGAGCTAGCTCTCCTGTCCCCTTGGCCTATTCTTGTTGGCTTCATATAGATCTATCATAAAACATGTATACACAGATTTGTATTCCTTTAGCTTTTCCCTGTGAGCAATCCCAAATTGTCTTTTATGAGGTAAAGCTTTTGTGGTAGTTTTCAACCACTTTGAGAATCTGCACCTTTTTCCGGATTTCTGTATTTACACCTCTTTCAATGATAGAACAGAGATGGAGGTTGCTACAGTGCTAAGTGGTGCCCTTTGCTGCTGAATCCCTGGGTAGTGCTTCTGTGGTGATGCTTTGTGAGCAAAGGCTTCAGAGTAAGATGAATCTGGAGGTTCAGATGTCGCCATTTCTAAGTTCTGTCACCTTGAATTCATTATCTAACCTGATAGCACAAAGAATGAATACATACTAGTTCCTGACAGCCGCTAAGCATTCAAAAGCGTCGATTTTAATTTCTTTTCTCATCCACTGACATTTCTTCACTGGAAGCACAAGCAGCCACATTGTACAGTAGAACAGTGTAATCAAGTTACTTTTCTCATTATAGTAGGAAAATGGACTGGCTAAGTGAGGGAAAATGTAGTAGCTTGAATGGCATGTCTCTCCATAAGTCTCAGGGGTTTGAACACTTAGCAGAGTTGTTGGGGTAGCTTCAGGTACTTGCTGGAGGAAGTACATCACTGAAGGCGGGGCTTTGAGGTTTATACCAGTCCCAGTGCTCTCTTTCTGTTTCCTGCTTTTGGTTCAAGATGTAAGCCCTCAGATTTCTGCTCCTGCCACCTTTGTTCTGCCATCACGGCCACTAACTGTGATGGCAGAGCATACGTTTAAGTAAAGGCTTGGTCATAGCAACTTTTGCAATGTCCCTAATACACAGGGGGAAGCAAGAGGGTAGCCACTGTTACACAGGAACATGTTTTAAGTTCACTGTAAGGAACTTAAAAGTGTTACACTGTTAGCAAGGACTAGAATGTTGGACCATGTGTTGTTTTAACAAATTTATTTTTCTTTTCTTTTATTAGCATGGGCATTTTGTTTGCATGTATGCCTATGAACCATGTGCATGCCTAGTGCCTGTAAAAGCCAGATGAGGTTGCTGAATCCCTTAGAACTGGAGTTACAGGTGGTTGTGAATCTCCAAGTGAATGTTCTCCAGGTCTTCTGGAAAAACAGCCAGTGCTCTTAACTGCTGAGCTATCTCTGCAGCCCTGGTCAGCTAAGTTGACGCCATTACATAGAAATCATTACTGAGCAATGTTGAGAAGTTCCTGTCATGCTCTTGGCTATTTTTCTAGTTTGTTGGATTATTAAGTGTTGTTTTCTTTCTCCCCTGTTAGGATGAGTGGTTTGCTGCTTTACTGTATGGTCATGATGGATTCTCTCTATTTCTATCATAAATGTTATTCTTTCCTGTGCTCCTGTGGTTGGGATTATTTTTTTCTCACCCTTTGTATCATAGTCCTTTGAGCTTTTCCTTCTTGCTGGTTTGGTTCCCATGAATTGCCTTAGTGGTGCTTATTATGAAATGTCCTTCATTCTCCACTAGTTTTGAAAGAACTGTGTATAGCAAGCTCATTGGCAGTTACTTACTTTTGGGGTTTGAATATTCTATGCTTTCCTGGTTTTTCAGTGATGAGAAATCTGGTATTTGTTGTTTGCCTTTGTAGGTTAGTGAGTTTTTTTTTTAAACTTTTAGTGTGCACATTCTCCCCTCTCTCTCTCTCTCTCTGTCTCTGTCTCTGTATTTTGAGGATTTTGAAAAGATACATTCGGCAAAGATTCTTCTCTGTTGTTGTCTTTTTGATATTCTACATTCCTCATGTTCAGATGTCCATTTCTCTAGACTTGTGAAATTTTCTGCTATAAACATATTGACTAGATTGTCTAAGCGCCCCCCACCCTTAACCTCATGGAATGTCTTGAACATGGGCCAGAGTTCTTGAAAGTTTTGTCCGTATTTATTCATTTACTTTTCTTCATATATTCTGATCTCATTCTCCAGACTTGGTAATCTTTCTTATGCTCATCCTTGTTTGTTGATGACTTTTATTTCTAGCATTTCTTTTTTGTTTTTCTTTTTTCTTCAAAATCTGAATTCTTCTATGTCTCAGAAATTTTCCTCCATACCAGCGACCATCATTAACTTAGCTAACTTTCTCATGTGGATCCTAAACTGATTTTCTTTTTTTAATTTATCTGCTGTTTGAGGCCTCTATGCTTAACAGCAAGAGTCTAAAGTCTCCTGGCATGCCAGCTACCCAGACCTTGTTTTCTGTGTCTGAGTTCTGAGCTTGCAGAGGTATTAGAGTGGCCCTGACTTCCCATGTGATTCTGTTTCTGTGATTTGTTGGGGTTTTCATTTGTCCTTTCTCACTTTTTTGCTTGTTGTAGTTTTTGGGAGTCTTCTGATCTAACTGTTTCTGTTTGGATTCTCCCTCATTACTTTTTTGAGGGGAAGCAGACTGCATTTACAGAAATGATGATTTATGGAAATCTTGGTACACATACAGAGTAAAAAAACAAAACAAAGCAAAAAAAAAAAAACCTGAACAAACAACCCCTCCAAACCAAAACACTTTTGTACCCAATAATGTTTAAAGACAGGGACACTAGGATACTTTCAGGAAAAAAAAAGTGTAGTTTATAGTGTTTTAGAGCTGCAAGAATTAATACTTAAGTAAAGGGCTAGGTGATGGTGACACACTTCTTTAATCCCAGCATGTGGGAGGTAATGGCAGGCAGATCTCTATGAGTTTGAGGCCAACTTGATCTACAAAGAGAGTCCTAGGACAGCCAAGGCTACACAGATGAGTCCTGTCTTGAAAAATAAAACAAAACAAAAAACCCCAAACCAAAAACCAACCCCTTCCCAAAGCAGTATGTAGGTTAGAAGCATGAGGAATAATAGAGAAAATATTAAAGAAGAGGCTCAGAAAAAGAAAATAGATATAAAAGCCTGTTCAGGCAAGATTTAGACTAGAAGGAACTAAATAATGGAGATATAAAAGTGTGAGTTAAAATAACAACAACAACAAAAAAGAAATAGGGAATATCATATGACTAGCTTGTACTTCTTCCTAGGTGGGATAACATGACTGCCCCCATTCCTTTGATAGTTTTTCCTTGTAGTTCTCTCTACAGGTGGGGAGTAGGCTGCTGTTCTAAGTGATTTGAACAAGTTAGACACCCTCCCTTGCTGAGGGAGCTTTGGTGCTGGACACAGATTTCTGCTGGCATTTCCTAACGGGAGGCTCCAGCCCTCTAGTTACACCTCTTTCTGGTGTGCTGGGGAGCCTACTTCTATTCAGGGCATTTAGTGCTTAGACGGAGTCATGGAGACCACTGGCAGGCTTCTGTTTGTGTTTACCTCTGCGGCTGAGCATTCCCTTCCCTTGAGGATCCCGGGCTTTCCCCTGATCAATGACCCATAAGGCCCGAGAATACATGCATCAGTTGGCAAGACTGGCCCTGGTTCAGCACAGTTCTCGTGTTCCCATGCTGTTGCTCATTCGGGCAGAGCTGGAGCTGCTGTCTTCCACAGCTTCGTTAGTGTAGTCGCTTGTGGTGCTGTGTGTCAGCTGTAGGCTCACTTTCACATTTTTTGACAGAGGTTCTGTATCACCACCACCCTGGACTCTTCTCAGCCACGTAATTTTCAGCCATGACTTTGCTTCCCATCTATTCTCTCTCCAGCTCGCTGTTCCTAGGTGGCTGTGCTCAGCAGGGACCAGCACCTTTCGGTGACCTGATCCATATGCCTGGGTGACTGGTTGGTGGCTGGTCCAGGCTGCTTTCCATTAGAGGATCTCATTGGCTCTTGCTATTTTCTATGCACTGCTTTTCTTTTCTTCTTTCCTCTCCTCTCCTCCCCTCTATTCCCCCACCCCTCTCTTTCCCTCCCCTCCGCCTCCCCTCCACCTCCCTTTCCCTCCCCTCCCCTCTCCTCTTCTCTTTTCTTTTCTTCACATTCTCCAGCTGCCCTACCACTCAATCTGTGTGTTTCTGATGTTCCCCTGTTCTTTCTCTCTCAGGAGGACACAGACTCTTTGCCTTCACTAGGCCACATAGAGGCAACTTTTAATCTGTCATTTTTGCAAAATTCCAAATGTATATAGGAGTTGGTAAGAGAACCAACCAACCCTTGGACTTGAGTTTCACTTTAATAAGTTTTTCTATTTTTAGTGACAGATACTTTATATTGGATGAGTTCTATTTTAAACCTTGCCGTTCATCATGGTTGTGTGGCCTCTAGTTTTAGACTTTGGTTTCTTATACTTCCATTTCTCTTTAACTCTCTGTCTGGGTTATATAGTTTTCCCATCTTTTCCAGATCAAGGTCCTGTTCTCAGCCTATTTTCTTCACGGCCATCAGCAAGTTGTTAACCTCACCTGGCACTGATTTCTCATCTCTGGAAGTGAGATATTGTTACTAGCCTTATTGAATTCTGTGGAAGTGAAGAAGGGTACCAGCGCAGTCAGATATTCTGACTCTCTCCCTTCCTCTCTCTATCAGCCACTCTACTGATGATCAAATCAGGAAGCTCTGGTTCTTACCCCATTCTCTCTGAGGAGGTTCAATAAGCTGAAGCTGTTGCTGGCTGTTACCCTAGAAGATTGCCTAGCAACCATAGGCCAGTTGCAGCAATTCTGAAAAAGGTTCACATCAACAAGGTCTCAATGACTGCAGGCTAACATAAACGTGAGCTAAAGCCGAAGGGACAGCACTCTCACTGCCAGAGCGTTCTACTAACCCCTTTGTGCTGATTCCTTTTCCAAGAATGACATGCTATCCAATTAGAGAACAGAGGTTCGTGAAAACAAAAGCTTTCCCAAGACAATGTGGCCTTTAGCCATCCTTGTTGGGGAAACCAGCTTATTAATTTGCTCTCCTGTAAGTAATCCAGTGCTCATGACAAGCTAAGAGAAGGTGCTTGGGGTTCTAGAAAGTAACGCTTCATTAGAAGACCTCAAAGATACACTGGGCATCGAGGCAAAGCCAGGAGGAAAAACTTATTTTCATAGCCTTAGCAATGGAAAAAGAGGTGCTTTGGCCACATGCAAATTAGTCTAGCCTGCCCTGGGACTCATTTAGCCTGCCCTCCCCGTGTGTGTGCGTGTGTGTGTGTGTGTGTGTGTGTGTGTGTGTGAGTGTGTGTGTGTGATTTTTAAAAATAGTCTTTTTAGCTTTTTTAAGACACTCAGAATCCCTAGTATAGTTAGAGGGGCTTCACAGCAACATGAGTGGATTCCGTTGTGATGATCTTAGATGCTTCCAACAGCTCCATAACACAGGGCACATGGGAGGTGTTGGCAAGTGTGGCTGAGAGCCTCACCAGCTCAGTGTCCAGTCTTCTAGGGAACATAGATTGCACCTAGCAGAAAGCTCATTTTTCACAGGTAGGAAACTGACGACAAATAAAGGACTGCATAATTTTCCAAGGTCTTAAGACTCTTGGCTGAACTGGGACAAGAACACAGGTATTCAAAAGAAAGTACGAGGTTTATTTTGGTCGTTAATATTTAGAAAATGGCAACTTTATCAAGAAGCAATATAAGTTACTTGATGCAAAGAAAACTATTCCTAACTCAATCATTTAGAAACTACTTCAGGACTATAGTAAATACAATTTTCAGGAAATATTTACCAAAAGAAGAAACACAAAATATGATAGACTTAACATCTGGTGTCTGTACAGACAGATAACCTACTTTCACAATGCTTCACATCTTTGCCTTACATTTCACCGGTTCCTGGTGACCCACTGTCCAGGATGGAAACTCTTCAGCTTATGATGTAAGGCCCTTCCTATCTCACTCATCCACTTTCCATCCTGGTCTCTCATCACCACTTTTATGGCTGGCTCACAGATATATTCTCTGTCCATTTGTCCTGTCCTGAATGACTGCTAGATTTCCCACCTCTTTGCCTTTGTTTCTTTCATTCCATTCATGTGAAAGACATTCCCTCATCCTCTAGTGGGCTGGACTAAAGGTCCACCTGCCATGAAGCATCAGGCTAAATGTGGACTTTCTTACCTTCAACTTTCTCTGAAATTCCATTTTAATTGCTTAAACCCATTTCTATCATTTTATACTGGTCAGAAGAATAGTAACAGCGGACACTTATTAAATGGGAAGGACCTCACTAGGCACCTTACATGTTGCCTCATTTAGTTGTAGGAAAGGCTTTTTAATTTGTGTAATACTTTACTGATGGAATTATATATTCTTGGATGGAAGGACACAAGAAAATGGAAAGCATCCTATGATAAGATTTACATTTAGTTAAAATGAAAACAAAAAGCTTGAAGATGAAAATAATGAAATAATGTTCACCTCTTCTCACACACAGCTCTAATTTTTTTTGGTTGTTCTCTTTCAGATATGCTGGGTGAAGAAGGATCCTACTGGGTTCCATTCTGATGGAATGGAATGGAATGGAACCTCAGGGGAGGCCATCTCAGACCTGCTGTATCTGCTTGCTGGTGAACTCCTGACCCCAAGCTAAGAATGAGACCTCACGTTCCTATCCAATGGACTTCATGTATGATGTCACTTGTTTAGCTTGAAAATGCATATAAGATCTTGTGCTAGGGCCATCTTCTGAATAAATGCTCAATATGGTTAAATAAAAGCAAAATGGAATGAACATATGCTACTAACAGTCTTCAGGGTCTACTGGGGCATGAAGGGAATCCATTTTCTTGGGTATTATCATGTTACATCAAAGCAACCCCATAGCTGTTTTTGGCATCGGTTTCTTACTGGCAGTGAAATATGCTGAGGATTCTGTCCATTCTATCATTTTTACATTTTTTGCCTGCCCAATCTTGGGATCTCAAGTAAGAGCTTGGGGTGTCATCTAGAGGTTAGGTTAGTGTGAATTTGCTTACATAGGTATTATGTTATTCTCTTGAGTCAGATCATACTGATAACTCTAGAAGTGTAACTGGTTGTTTTTAATCTCTGCAAACATAATAACCATATTTTCTGCCTCTCTGCTTGGAAGTAACACATTAGATATGAGGCAGTAAAAAAAGTACATGATTAAAAAAAAACTTAACGTGTGATGAAAAATTTCTACCTTTTAAAAGCACAAACCTAGGAAGTATTTAAGATGAAAAGTGGCAGTTGATACAGAAAAACAAACAAATAAACACATGCTATCCAGAGACTTCAGGGCATTCTTTAAGCATCAACTACATCAGTGTCTTAGACCAAAACTTGCCCAGAGAGGCAAACTCTAAGGTACATACATAGAGTCAGTGTCTTTTTCTTTCTTCCTTATTCCGAAGGCCTTTCTTGTACGTTTTTTCAGTCCTGTGGAAAAACAGCAAAGGGTCAGAAAACAATCAGCCATACAGGTGAATGTAGGTCAGCAGACCTGGTTAGTGACTCTACAGTGCACACTACTCCAGGGCAGAGGCTGGGGGACTTCAAGTCAATGCCCCTTCTTTGTTACAGAGTGAGTTCAAGGTCAGTTTGGGCAACCTTGTGAGAGCCTGCCTCAAAGATAAAAAAAAAGGTAAAGAAAAAGAAAAAAAAAAGACGAGGGATATTAGGGATATCAGTGGTTGAACACCTGCCTGGCACAGACCAGCAAGTAGGGGTTCAATCACCAGTACTCAAGAGAAAAGGAAAGTTGTTACATAGATGTTAAATCTACATAGTCAGAATGCAGTGTCAGCATATGGATATGCATGTGAAAATGTGAATATGATTCACTATTGAAGTTTCAACAGGTGTTTATGAGGGCCTCGGCAGGGGAAGTTCTTAGACTCAGAAGCAACATAAGGATGCTATAACTAGAAAAGATCACAGGCTTTTCTTAGATTACTGTTATTCATCAGTAAGATCAAGACTTTGCCAAGAAAGGTTTAGAATAGCCATTTCCAGGGTAGATCTGTACTTGAGACTAGATAATCCTAAAATGCAGAGAATATCAGTCATACTATCAGAACTAGGTGTACCCTTCTCCCCATCTTTCACCCTGCATTCTTCTCTCACCTTCAGCATCATGGCTGGGCTGGAATATTAACTATTCTCTGAACACACCCAACAGTGCCACTCCAGCAGTTCTTCAAGCATCTTCATTTCTGTTTGAAATTCACTCCTTATTGTGTCAACACTCAGAATTGCAACTCATCTTTGAAGGTCAGGCCCCAATGCAACACGCTGATGGGACATATATCAATCTCACTGATGTTCTTGTGTGTATTAATACATCAGATGTGCCACTCATCAGCTATTTCAGATCCTCTGATGACTGTGAGCCTTCCCAGCCTAGAGGCTAGGGCCACCTGGTTTGCTTGAATACCCCACCCCTATCTGTCTATCCATTTTGTAGAGGTATCAGATGATATTTGCTGATTAAAGTTATGTTCCAAGAAAGCAGCATTCAGTCAGAAGTGGCATAATGAAGCCCCTTTCTTCTATCCTTGCAAACCAAGCTCAGTTTGGGGTTTCCATTCTTAATCCATCAAGGACCTATTGAAACTTTCCATCTCCCACGTGCGCCACAGGTGCATATGAGGCTGGCCTTTCTTAAGTTAGCAAGTGTTATTTTACAATAGCAAATGCTTGTGCAATCAGAATGCCAGCGAAAGCTGTAATGAAAGATAAGAACTAAAGCCAAACCTGACATCACTGGGCATGGTGGCCCAGTCCTATAATCTCAGTAGCTGGGAGGCTGACACAGGGGGATTGCTGAAAATTTGAAGTCAACCTGGATTACAGAGTGAGACCTTTTCTCTCTCTCTCAAAAAAGTATGGCCACTATTGTTGCAGGATTGGTTTGGTGAGAATCACAACCACAAAAATAGACAGGATGAGGCATTTGATATCTTTCTCAAGGCCTGTGAGTCAGCCGAGACTATCTGAGTCACTCATTAGCTGTCTCTAAGGATACTACTCAAATATAGTTTCCAAAATGTCTCTGTGCAGCCCGATTTTGCATTTCATAGTCATTCTATTAAAGATGTTCAGGTCTTTAAAATGCCAATGCTCTTTTTAAAAACCATTTCCCACACAAAACTATTCTGCATTACTCTTCACATAATGAGTTTGTAGGGGGAACTGACTGACATTTCAAATTATTCATAATATTTAGGAACACTTGCCCCCACCTCATTCCATTTGCAATTCTTTTTGTTAAAATATCTTTTCCTTCTCTATTCTGCCTTATTCCCCTACAGGGACAAATACATGGTTATGTAATCACCATTTTCTTCTTACCATTTACCCCAGGTTTCATTTTCTTGCTCCTTCCCATTTAGCTTCATGTTCACAATGATTGCTCTACTCACGAATCACTACTAATGATTTTAGGACCACATAACATATCCATTACAAACTTGTATTTTCAAGTTCTTTATACTGATAACTCTACCTATAAGAGAGAGCATGCTCTCCAAAACAGACCAAGAAGTGCCACAGCTTTCAGATCCAGGTAATCCTGTATTAGCAACAAAAACTGTGATGCCTTGGACCAACACATTTGGACAACAGCCACTGTCAACTAGGTCATGAATGTCCCCAGTTGTCTATTTTCCCACCAGACCCAGAGCTGGGGGACACAGGGTCTGTCCCAATGTCACTTCTGGATGTAGAGCCTGCAGAGCAGAGCCTCTGTTCTCTTTGGGTTTCAGCCTTCAGTTTTCACCAAGTCAAACAACAAGAAGAGGCAAAGGAATCGCACACTCTCATAAAATCCTATGCCACCTTGGAGCTTTAATGCCACCGAAAGTCACATTTCTAACACACAGAATACATGTACACATGGCATATAAAAAGGAACACACAAACATATGACATGTCAGAAAAAAAAGTCAAATTGTAAGTTAAGCATTAAAAAATTTGTCCCCCTCCATGACAAGCAGAAAGACGTGAGATGAGGAATGTGCAAAAGAAACTTTGATTAAAGAAACAAAAAACATAAAATGTAAGTTATTTGTATTTTAATGGATCTTTTTAAGATCTAAGCAGAAATCATGCCACCCCTGCTACACATGAGGCGTAGTCAGTCATGCCTTTTGAGAACTTACCAAAAAGTATTTTTGAGAAGTCTCCTAGGAGGAATAAGTCCATGAGAGAGACGTTTGCCTGACACTCTGAGTTTCATTACCTGAGCCCATGTTAAGGTGGAAGAAGAAAACTGATATAACACTTCCCCATCTCCATCCCATCTCCCACAATCATAGAAAGGGAAATGATTCTCAAGGATATCACTGGAATATCAAAGTAAAGACATTTGTGTCACAATGCAAGAAGCTGAGAAACACTGGGTCAGCAAGATGGCTCAGAGGGTAAAGAAACTTGCAGTCAATCTTAACCTGCGTTTGACTCCCTGGGACCCATATGATGGAAGGAAAGAGTCAACTCCCACAAGCAGTCCTCTGACCTGCACACACATACTTTGGCATGCATGCACCCACACACTCGTTCACATAAAAACAAACGAATAAATGTGAAAAAATTTACAAAGCTAATGATTTTCCAATTCTGAGTTTATAACACCATATAAATGGTTTTAAAGTCAATTTCTAATTAGGACTGTTTTAGGTGTACAGCATGGATTTTGGCCAACTACTCTTTATTAAGAATAAGAAAGCAAAAGTTAAGCTTTGTTTTATTTTAAAGAAATGCCCCTCTCCAAATGCTGAGGTCTACAACAAGAGTATTTTTCTTTCGTGAAGATGCAGGGTGAGCAGGGTTATTTCGTGAGCTGGGGAATCAAGGCCACCTTCGTTGGCAGCTCCAACAACTGCTGTCTTGGCTGATCCTGTGCCCCCTCTGTCTGACTTAAGTGCTCTTAGCTACACCTCTGGTGCCCCGAGACAAGCCAGTCAAGGTTTGAAGGGACAACATTAAAAATAGACTTTTTAAAAGTCTACTTTGTGGACAATTTTGAGTATGATGCTGCTGAACAATTAAGTAGAGCAATGGATACAGGAATTGAGGTGCTAGTGCAAGACTCCAGGGCAAGAAGGAGTTCCAACCCTAAAACACTAAGCTGAAACTGTTACTGAGGACCTCTCTAAAGGGCGAGGGCTAGCTGCATATGATGTCTCTTTAAAATGTCTTACAAATGGTCTTTAAAGTGTGGTGTGTGTGTGTGTATGTTGTACACACATGAGCTTATGGGTCTATATACCATGAGTGTACATGCAGAGGTCAGAGGAGGGTATCAGGTGTCTCCTTCTATGACCTTCTACTTGATTGCCTTGAGACAGGGTCTCTCGCTGAACTGGAAGTTTGCCAATTCAGCAAGGCTGCCTGGCCCCCGAGCTCCCACTGTCTGTCTGTCTTCACCTCCCAATGCTGGGCTACAGAACTGCTTCCATATTACATGGGTGCTGGGATTCGAACTTAGGTCCTCATGATTGCGCACACTCTAACCATTGAGCCATTCTGCTAGCCCATCTTACAAACATTGTAAAAATGTAGTTGGCCGGGAGGGGTGGAGGGAGCAGGACTGTGATGGAGATGTAAATTGAAGTAATAAATAAACAGTAAAAATAAAAAATAAAAAAAAATTAGTTGGCATTTTCTCCTCAGGCTACAAGCGTTTGGGCTAGCTAAAGTGATGTGCAGCAGATGGATCCTGAATCTATGGCTAGAAGGGCAGCACTACCTCATGGGCTCTGAATGAGCACCAATAGGCTTGCCCAGAGACACTGCATTTTCATAAAAGCCTTTACCCTCTCAAGACATGTCTCATCAGTTAGTTTATATCATTCTTCAAGTAAAACGAAGATGAAATATTTCTTTAGGAGCAGAAGAAAATGTGGTATATCCATACCATAGAATATTTTTCTACCTTGAAAAGGACTTAAGTGCTGATGCCTGCCATAACATAAGTAGACCTTAAAAACATTGTGATAACTGAAAGCAGATAAGCGCAACATCACCAATTATGCAATTTTCTTTTTAGAAAATTTCCAGCAAAGGCAAATTCACCAACATAGAAATCAGAGCAATGTTGACGGGGCTGGATGGAGGAGGAAAGGCGGTAGTTGAGATGAAAGAGGCCCTTTTTACCAATGATGGCAAATTCTGAATCTAGATAGTGATGTTTATTCTAAAGGATTGAAAATACGTGAAATGGGATGACTTATATATGCCAAAATGACCCAAATGGAAAACTGTATGTCATGTGAATTTGATCACAGCAGAAAGGAAATGGGAGAATTCAAGCCAGGCTATTTTGCAATGAGAGAGAGGAAAAAAAAGGGAAAGAGAAAAGGTAGATTGCTTCAAAAATTTGAGGCCTATGGCCCTGGATAACTACTTAAGACACACACAAAGCCATACATTTATTTAAAATGTTTTGATATAATTTTTGGTGATTAAAAAAATTCAATTGTTTTTCTCCACTGTGAACTCCGTAGATGACAATGTCATGCTGTGATGTCAAAAGGAAGTACATATCTGGAAAAAGTTACAAGTTTGTGTTCCCTGTGACCTCCACTTTGAAGAAAGGTGCTTCTATGAGGATTTACTGAGAATACACACTTTCCTTTGTCAGGTATCATGCAAAGCTTCCAGAAACACACACACTTTATTCTGTTGCTTGCTCCTTTGATCTGGTCTCAAAAGCTCACATTGACATTGTCCCAATGACAAGGTAAAATACACTGGAATCAGCAATCCATGTGGGGGTGTTGCTCATTCTCCTTGCTGAAGGACAGGACATGCTTTAAAGCCATTTCATTTTTTTTAATAAATAAATTTATTTGTTGCTTCAGGTTACATCTCCATCATATTGTCTTCTTTTTCCCCTTCTCAGCCCTGCCCTCTCACCCTCTACCCCCTAAACCTTCCATCCCACTCCTTTGGAGTGGAGTGTCCCTACATAACAGTCCCTTGCCCCAGTTCAGAAGTCATATGAGGGCCAAGAGCCTCCTCATACACTGAGGGCCTACAAGGCAGTACCATCAGTGAAAAGTGTCTCATTGCCAGGGAGAGAAAACTAAACAACAAACAAACAAAAGTCTATGTCCATGTTCCCTTTGGTGTGTTGGTTGTAGTATAGATATCCTGTACTATATAGCTAAAATCCTACTATAAGTGAATAGATGCCATTTGCATCCTTTTGAGTCTGGGTTAGCTCACTCAGGATGAGCTTCTCTAGTTCCATCCATTTGGCTGGAACTTGCATAATTTCCTTGTTTCTGATAGCTGAGTAATATTCCATTGTAGCTGTACCACAGTTTTTTAATCCATTCTTTGGTTGAAGAACATCTGGGTTGTTTCCAGTTTCTAGCTATTACAAATAAGGCTGCTATGAACATAGATAAGGAAACTTCCTTATGATTCGGTGAGGAGTCATTTGGTTGTATACCCAGAAGTGGTATGGCTGGGTCCTGAGGCAGAGCTATTCCAAGTTTTCTAAGATATCACCATACTGACCTCCATAGTGGTTGCACAAGCCTGCACTTCCCCAAGTAATGGAGAAGGGTTCCTGGTTCCCCTTTCTCCACACCCTCGCCAGCATTTGCTGTCATTTGAGCTTTTGATCTTAGCCATTCTGACAGGTGTGACATGGAATCTTAGAGTCATCTTGAGCTGCATTTCTCTGATGATTAAGGATGTTGAGCATTTCTTCAAGTGTCTCTCGGCCATTAGGGATTCCTCCTTTGTGAATTTTGTATTTAGCTCTTTTCCCCATTTTTTGATTGGATTATTTGGTTTCTTGGCATTTAATTTCTTGAGTTCTTTGTAGATTTTAGATATTAGCCCTCTGTCAGATGTGGGGTTGGTGAAGATTTTTTTCCCACTCTGTAGGCTGCCGTTTTGTTCGAATGACAGTGTCTTTTGCCTTACAGAAGCTTTTCAGTTTCATGAGGTCCCATTTATTGATTGTTGGTCTTAGGTCCTGAGCTGTAGGTGTTCTGTTCAGGAAGTTGTCACCTGTGCCAATGAGTTCGAGGGTTTTTCTCACTTTTTCTTCTAGTAGATTTAGTGTGACTGGCCTTATGTTAAGGTCTTTGATCCACTTGGACTTAAGTTTTGTACAAGGTGATAAGTATGGGTCTAATTTCATTCTTTTACAAGTGGACATCCAGCCGGGCGGTGGTGGCGCACGCCTTTAATCCCAGCACTTGGGAGGCAGAGGCAGGCGGATCTTTGTGAGTTCGAGGCCAGCCTGGTCTACAAAGCGAGTCCAGGACAGCCAGGGCTACACAGAGAAACCCTGTCTCGAAAAACCAAAAAAAAAAAAAAAAAAAAAACAAGTGGACATCCAGTTGGACCAGCACCATTTGTTGAAGATGCTGTCCAGACAGAACCTTGTGGGGGAGTTAGTAAAGTGCTTGCCTTGAAAACATCAGGACCTGAGTTTAGTCCCCAGAACTCGTGTTTGGATACAAAAACAAATAACAACAAGGGAAACAAAACACAATGCAGCAGCCAGCCATTGACCTGGGATCCTAACTCAGGAGCTGAAGAATCTAAGAACTGCGTTGTTTGCTTTCCATCTATGAGTCTCCTCCACCCTGGATGTGAGGCATGGAGAGAAATCCAACAGGAAGGAACTTCTTTGCCTTGGCCCAAATGCTGGAAGGCATCAGTTACAGTTATGCACACCACACACGAGAAGTAACTGGGGGCAGGGCACTAAAGTAGCATCAGACAGACTGCATCATAACGATTCCTCTGCCAGACTGAGTCTTGGCTCCTCTTTCCTTGGATTATCTTTTTCATAGTCTTTGCAACTATTTTTGCCTTCTAACCAAAAGTAATGTCCCTGCCAATATGATTTTTTTTTTAAATGGAAAGACATTTCTGGGCAAATTGAGTTGCGCATTAATTAAACATAAAGACTATATTTTGCATGTGGAAATCTTTGTGTGTTTCCCGGTAAACAGAAGGGAAGCAAATGAAGGCTGGCTAAGTGGATTATTTCTGTAACGAATGTAAATTTTCAGCTAGAGTCTTCATCAATGTTAAGGGTTACTTAAAGGTGAATCACATGTAATGGAATTACTTATTTTCTGCATGAACTCAGGCCAAGCATTTAGTCCCAGTAATAAAAAACAGGCAAATTTAATTGCCAGGGGCATGATGCCTCATGCAGATGGCAACTCAGTGTGGCAGTGTGTATTCGTTATGATGGCTGCTGTACCTCAGGAAACATGTAGGCTTTGCACATTAGCATCTACTCTAAGGTTGGGAATTGCACTTAGGTCCGCAGGCAGGCTCAGGAAGTAAGTACTTTTACACTGAGGTAAATTCCCAGCCCGCCATTTCGGTTTTAAGTACAAGCACTGTGTTTCAACGCAAACTGCCCTGCCCCCCAAAATGTCTTATCACAATTCTCCAGGTCATTTAAGATAGAGGCCAGTTCCTCCCACGATTTTTTTTTTTTTGATATTTCTGTTTTCTAGGACTTACCCTGCTACCTAGAATGTGGGAAGTGTTCATTAAAAGCGAATGCCAGGAGTCAGAAATGTTGAGCGAGTGTTTAGGAGTATACCCGCTTGTTGCAGTCAGTTACATCTTTATTGTCTGCTCAATGTAATTGCAATTTTAACCAGAGGAATTATTCAAAATTGGTAGGCATATCTTCTTTGATCTGAATGCTGTAGTTTGACATTTTTGTGATCAAAGGAAGTCCAAGGGACCTTTGTACTTGGTAAGTGCAAAACCTGTTTACATGACATTCTGAGCTAAGCCCCTTGGGAAGAATCCCAGTGACGGCACAACAGCAGTGGATCACAAAAGTCTGACATAACAAATTCAAGTTATGTTTAGTATCTAGAAATTCATGTTGAAACCCTGCAATGGAGAATCCTAAAGGCAGCAAAGGGCTAAATGTGGCTTTTGCTTCTTTCTAGAGAGATATATTTGACCTTTTAGGGCCGTAGAAGGAAATGTTAGAGAAGATAGTCATGGAATCCATTTGATTCCAAAGGTCAGGTTTCCTGTGCCAGCGTTAATGGAACAGGGAGCTGGGTGGTGAGAATCTGAAGCAGGTGAATGACTTCTAATAAGCTGTCAGCACAGTGCTGAGACCCTCCAGCAGCACGCATTGCTGGGAAGAAGGTGGGAACTTGAAGCTGGACTTGGATTCAACACTTACCCTTACTGCCATCAAGGACAGGCTGCTTAATCTCTTTGAGTCTCCATTTTCTCAGTTAATAATTACAAATGGTTCTGTAAATTTTTAGTGCTGCAAGAAAACTGTGTAGAACCTGAAGTATACTGGGCATCACTTTATGCAGATTTTTCTTGCCTATCTTGACACATTGCTAGTTGTAAAACAAGCCAGGTATTCTAAATGATGACACAAGGGTATCCAAATGCCCAACTTTTACCACCACCAGTAACTCTATAGCTCTATTTCTCTACAAATAATAAAAAAAAACAGCAAAGTTGAAAATAATTAAAATTTCAAAACCTCTGCAGTTGGTGTAAGGGGTTTTTTCATGCCAAGAGAAAGGCTTGCCACCAATTCAACCATCTTACAGTGGAGGTTCTTCGATGCTTATCCTCTACTTGGAGTAAGGACAAAACTTGGTAGCGGGGAAGTCGACAGCCTAACTCTGCCAAGACAGGGTAGGAAAAACCCCTTGCTTCAACTGTAGACAGACTGCTGTCCAAAAAGGACAAAAATTGGAAGCAGGTAAGTCGACAGCCTAGCTCTGCCAAGACAGGATAGGCGAGTCCTTCATAAACCCTGCTCTACAATCAATGTCTGTCAGAGTAATGGGGCCAAATGACTGAAGATTGATGCTGTAATGTATGGAGAGAAAATGGGAG
>CAJQZJ010005020.1:963855-974044 GCA_907164525.1 Lophiomys imhausi | reverse complement strand
TTCCTTCCTTCCTTCCTTCCTTCCTTCCTTCCTTCCTTCCTTCCTTCTTTCTTTCTTTCTTTCTTTCTTTCTTTCTTTCTTTCTTTCACAACTCCTAAATGTCTACCTCCTCTTCCCTGTAGACAAGGCGACTGCCAGGCTCGGGCCCAGAGTTTAGGAACACTGCACCTGGGGCTCGTGCTAGGGAAGCACTGATACAGAGCTATAGGCTGTTAGAGTAGAATGAGTTCTTCCAAAGCCACTCACACAGTGAACTGGATGTTGTATGTGGGAAAGGCAATTTTTGTTTCTTATTAAAATACGAGGAGCCAGGGACAGGAGAGGGGGTAGCAAAGTTTGGCAAAGAATAGAAGTCAAGGGATTCTTTATGCCATTTTATCAATGTGGACTTCACCCTGTAGGTTGTTGGGAAGCAAATACAAACTTTTAGAGAAACATCTACCCAGTCAGATCTGTATTTGGCAGGGAAGATGAATTAAAGAGTGAAAATTACATTTTGAGAGCCTTAAAACCATATGGTCAAGAATTCTTATGGGCACCTTGAAATAAGACTGTGCTATAAATATGCACAGAAAATGAAGAAGTTAACTAATCATTAGGAGACACAGCAGAAAGATGAGTTGAGGGAGTGAGGAAAACTCAGAGCCATGCACAATGGGAAGTAAAGGGCTGGGCTGGCCAGACAAGATAGAGCTGTTTTAAATCATACACAGGGTGCACTCACCCTGTCCATGAAGTGGATCACATGGTTACACAGTGAAAATAACTTGTGCATCAGATATTTATCCCATAACATACTTTGTCCTTTCAATCATTCTATGCAACAGCATTGTTTTTGTTCATTTCATGGACAAGGATTTGAGTTCATGGCCTTGATCAAGGTCATGTAACAGGCGGCTCAGGTTAACCCACCTACCTCCAGGAAATGTTTTTCACATTAAACCATATAAAGTTGCTCATTTTGGCTATCTGGGGAGTTCAAGTGCTGTAACCCATGCTGTCTATATTGTTCTCCAGTAGAGGAGTCTCATTGTCTAGGATGCTCAGGATGGAAACAGAGGCCGCTCCTTCATTAATTATTTCAGACTCGGTAGGCTTCGGGATCCTAGTGCTTTCTTACATAGAACAACATGTTATATTATGAGATATGGGTTACAATTCTGGAAATAGACCCAAGGAATAAGGTTGATGGTCTTAGTAACTTTGGTCAGTAGTAAAGTGTCCCTTTCTTCTCAGCACTGTGTCTTTTCCAATAGCTCATATTTAGCTTAGAGTTATTTTCTGGACTTAAATCTACCTACCTACAGGGTATTGAGAAGGTCAAACAAGACTGTATGCATGAAGGGGGTTCACAAGCTACTGCTAAATAGATATCTCAGTCATGTTGTTACTCTATGGTCAGTATTGAATAAAAGCAAGGTGATGAAAAACTACAGATATCCTCCAGACTCCTTCCATTCCCCATATCATCATGTTCAAAACTGACTTGGGGTTATCTAGATATAGGCCTATAAAAGATAACTCTAATGATCCTTATTGCTCTATTTATTATTTAATGTGGTCTTCATTTCTACATCTTTCCACAGACATCTTTTGTCCCAAAAGATTGGGCTTTCTTGCTCTAAGAATTAATATCAAGCTCTTTTTCTTTTCCCCTATACCTTGTGCTGAGGATTGAACCACAGTCTTGAACATGTTAGCTAGGCAAGGGTTCTACCACTGCCTGCTCAGTTCTAGAGGAAGCTTTTGATGAAGGTTCTTGTCAAAAGGCATTCCAGCTCCAGCATAGCACAATACAGATGACTAGTTCTTCTACATTATATATGGATTTATACTCTAAAATTTCTAGTGCAAATCATGTAAGTGAATATTCTTGCTTCAGTCCTCTAGTTTCAGTTTTAAATTTTTCTTGAAATACCTTTAGCCAGTTAGCAATAGTGTTGTTTATTCTTAAGATAGAAATGCAACTGTTGTATATCACTAACCACAGTGCCCAAACTCACTCTCACACAAAGTGTGGAATTTGATACACAAATCCTGCAAAGATTGTAAATTATTGTAAGTTATTGAATAAAAATCTTGACTAGTAATACAAATGGACAGAATGTTTTTGTCTTATAAACAACCTGTAAAATCCTGTGGTATGCTCTCTTGAAACTCAAAACATTGTTTACTTCTGACCTTTATAGATAAACTCTTGTCCAAATGCATCAGCTTCCCATCTCTCATCGAAGAAGGCTGATCCATTTAGCCTTCACCTACTTCATAAACTGTGAAGTGAACTTGCTCACATCTCTTTCAGTTATAGATTTATAAAAGGGGAGATGTCAATATACACACAAAGACCATTCTTTTTTACACATAATAACTAGAACCCAGCATGTTATTTCAGTATCCCATAGCAGGCTTCATTTGGTCATGCTTCTAAAACTCCATATGAATCTTCCCAATGCTTGAGTTCTAGAAAATCCCAGTACTGTCACTGTCTTTTCACATATTCTATTTATTTATTTTTTTCCAGGTCAGTAGGAAAGCATGCCAATTGGCAGCTGAGTACCCCCTACTCTGTTCTTTGCTGTGTAGACCATGAGTGGAACTTTTGAAGTTCTGTGTTCCAAGGTCTCATCTCTAAGTCTTTGTGGTGCTTGGGGTCAAGGAGTTTTATATTGGAAAGTTCCCCAAATGATTTTGATGGAGTTGCTCCATGGTCCAATGTACCAGTCACACATGTCATTGTCATGAAAAACACCTGGCAGAAGCAATCTTAAGTAGGAGGTATTTGCTTTGGCTCCTGGTTTCAGGGGACATTAGGATGGAGAAGACAGAAGAGAAGGCACTGCTCAGGGTGACAGGCAGGTTGTGCAGTGAAATGTCTGTGCACATCTTGGCTGACCAAGAAGTGGAGACAGTTTAACCAGAATCATGGCGAGGCTACACTCTCAAAGACTTGTCTTGGGGGACTCACTTCTGCTAGCCAGGCACCTTGTCTCAGAGGTTCCATGACCACTCAAACCACACCATTTGTTGGTGACCTAGTGTTCGAATACGCAAACCTGTGGGGTACATTTTGGAACCAATCCATAACACAATGTTTTGGAGGCTGGGGTATTCTGAATCAAGTCTAGGGCCTGGTTTTCTTTTAGCACCCATATTTTGGCTCTTTGAGATCTAGTAGGACTGCGAAGTCCCTCTGGAGAATATTGCTGCTGCCAGAGAGCCTATAGGTATAAAAGCACAAAAGCAAAGTTCTAGTTTGTTTCTGCACACTACTGAGACTCAGTTGGGGGCAATTCTGCTTTGTTTATATGAAGCCTGCAGCACCTTGGTCACCATATGAAGAAATCGCTCAGATGTGTTGAGTGAGCATGTTGTGTCAGAAAAATGGCATTTACAAGGACATTGATCCATGCAAAAATTTAGAACTGCTTTATTTATTTATTTATTTACCATAAGAGATAAGCCATATATCCATCCCCCAGTTAAGAAACGTAGAAGCTGAGGTGCTGAGTGGTTAAATAACATGCCCAGGTTTCAAGAGGAAGGAGTAAAGCAGGACTTTCGTCTACACCATGTCCCTCTTGAGAGGCAAGGAAAGGCAAAACCTGGGTGATGATGAGATTATTTTCAGGGGACACTTAAGAGGGAGAGCCAAGAGATAGGCTTGCCAAGAGATAGGCTTGCCACTAATTCAACCATCTCACACTGGAGATTCTTCGATGCTTATCTTCTACTTGGAGTAGAATAGGGGGTGCTGTCAGGAGCTGATATGTCTCGATATAAAAAAAAAGAAAATCCTAATTTAAGATAACATCTTTGAATGACATATTCTGCAGATCTCTTGGGGTTTTTGAAGATGCCCTATCCATCTCTTGTATTTAGATAAGCAAATGTTGCTTGTCTCTTAACAACTTGATTACTGAGTAGTTTAGAGAATATCTGTGATAGACTGTCATAGTAGCTAACAAAGTGACATGTTTGCATGACTAGGAGTTTGTTTTACTTAACTATCCTAGACAGTTTTAGATGGTTGGTATCAAGAGGCCAGAGCTTCACATTTTATTTTTAAGTATCTCTAGGTATGATACCATTAGGAAGCGTTACCTTTAATTTTGTATCAATATATAAAGATCTATTCAATTGTGGTTAAATATACTCTTAATTATGTATCAATATACAAAGATCAATGCCTATGTAGCCCAATACAATCTTTATATTACGTCCCTATATAAGGGTCAATACCATTGTGGCCAACTATAATCTTAATTTTGTATCAATATACAAAGATCAATACCGATGTAATCCAATACAATCTTATTTTTGCACAATAAACAATGGTCAATACCACTTTAGCCAAATATACTACTAATTTTGTATCATTATACAAAGGTATAAGGGCATATTCAATAATCTGCCCCTTCTTCTTGGACCTTCCTGTGCTATGTTTATGTCTCATTTTTCTCAAGCCTATGCACTCCTACATAGGAGAGGAAGAAGAATACAGAAAAGTATCTCTTGGCATGAAAAAACCCCTTGCTCCAACTGCAGACAGACTGCTGTCCAAAAAGGACAAAATTTGGTAGCAGGGAAGTCGACAGCCTAGCTCTGCCAAGACAGGGTAGGTAAGTCCTTCATAATCCCTGCTCTACAACAAATGTCTGTCAGAGAAACAGGACCCAAAGGCTGAAGACTGATGCAGGAATGTATGGAGAGAAAATGGGAACTGTCCAGGCAGTCACTGGTATGTCATTTCTTAGTTTTGGAAGCTGCAGGCCCTGCACTTCCTATATAAGCAGATATATTTATCCCTCTCAGGTCTCTGAGGTGGTTGAAGAATAGACAGCTAGAGTCTCATAGTTAAATTTTGAGTTGTTTAGGAATCAAGAGGGTGTTATAGATCTAAGACGATCCTCTTAAAATTGTGTTGCAAGTTAGTATGAATATTGAGTCAGATATAGACCTTTAAACTCATGGAGATGGTTAGATAGTAGAATGTTAAAGTCAGGGGCCAAATATGTATAAACTGGACATTGGGAAGGTATACTGGGCCATTTACTCTCATAAATGTGGCATATTTATATCTATTGTTTTGTATAATACTTACTGTTATAAGAGAAGGAACCATCTGTTGGACTGAAAGGGGAAACTTCTGGGGGGAAGAGGGTGGAAGGGTGGGATAGGAAGGGGGAATAGGGAGGGGTTTGTGACTGAGATGTAACTTGAAGAAAAAAATAAAGTATTTAAAAAAAAAAAAGAGGGAGAGCCATTTGCTTGGTCACACTGGAAGACTCTTCTTCCTGAAAGGCCTACAGATGAGAACATGGCAAAGACTGCACACATAGAAACACTCTTGGATTTCCTCCTAGCAAGCACAAGAAGAGAACTAACTGGGCTGGGACTGCATTACAATGTAAACATCATTTAAAATAGCTATGTATTAAATTAAGGTGAAATATCATCAGGAACTGACTCTCACCATTCTATGAAATATGATTATCACTGATGTTTTAGAGATGAGGCAACAAAAGGTTAGAGATTTTCAGTGGTTCACAGTAAAAAATGGAATGGTCTGTATGGCCCTCAGGGTGAGATATCTGTGGAGGGGTGAGCCCAAAGGTGCTTTACTACAGTCTTAGTAGTAAATATCAAATGCAGCTCTGTTACACCCTATTATGTTGTGCATTTTCCTCAAAGCACACAACATCAAAAGAGGCAGCAATTACAACAGCCATTAGAGAGCTGGTGGGGCTGGTCCACAGTGTACTTTAAAGAATGCTTTCAATGACATTTAATTTTTTGGCACAGATTTACTCTGATATATAATTTCCAATAAGAATCTATTACCCATCCATCCTAGTTATTCAAATGTCTAAAGTGACAATCATTAGCATCTCCCACTGGAGCCTTTCCTGGTTTAGGTTTTGTGTCTCTTCCAGCCCATAAAAGATATATATTTTAAAATTTATTGTGCAGACCTGATCATGTCATGCCTCTGCCTAAGACTGTCAAGCTCTGTCTCTATAAAGTGTGTCACTTTTTCTGGCCTGAAAAGCATCTCCTCCCCATAGCTTCTTCTAACCACTAGCTGCTTTTGTTACTCTCCCTGGACCATGTGGTTATGCCTGTATCCTTCATCCCTCCCAGCATGCCTGTCCAGTCTCTGTTTTCTTCTGCACTGCACTTAATAATTTTACCTGGAAAAAGTCTTTAATGATCACAGGAAAGCTTATTTGTCAGCTCTTCCCACTGAGCCACCAGGAACTTGCAAATGCCTGATTACGGAGACAACACAAGAGGATAGCTTCGTCCTTTTGAATGGAGGAGTAGGCCTCTTTGCTTGTTGCTCTGTCAGTACCCAGTTTAGAGTAGACTGACTGACAACGCATATTCCATAAATATCGGAGGAACTGGTTAAAATCACAGAAAAGTGTCAATCTGAGATGCATTTAAGTCTAAATGTGAGGCATACGGCCAATTTCATAATGAATCTTTTTAAACACTGCATTTCTAGAAGCTTATTAGGAGGAGCTAAAGGCATGAAGGCTAACTATTTAATGTGCTGCTCATGAGAGCATGTGTTAAATGCCACTGAAAAAATACCGAGGAAACCCCAACAAACCTGGGAAGCTATGTATTAAACACTCCTTCAAATGGAGACCAAGAAGTCTTGTAAAACTTCTCCTGGGGTTTTTAGACTTCAGGTTTTAATAGCCCCTGTCCCCCAGAAGGGTTAGAAGATGGCTAGAAGAAGGACCATTTCTTCCTGTGAGGGTTGAAGAGAAAATCCAGGTTCTCTGCAGTGTTAAATTGGAGCTTGCTCTAGGTTGAAAAATAGACCCCAAGTGTCCAGTTCCCTGAGAGGCAGGCGCTGCCATTTAGCTGCAGGGTACTGGAGGAGAGCTTCTCCATGAGGTTTTGGGATCTCCTTGGTTATGTCCCCAAAGGTGTTTTAACACTGGTTTAGTGCCTATTTGGGCCTAACACACATTGTCACCATATTGTACCATGCATTCTCCTCACATACTCAGAGTCTGGAGGGCCAGCTCAGAAGTCAGCCACACATTCCCATGGTAAATGCAAAGGGAAGCCTGCCTCTTCATGTTGTGAATTCAGACTGAAAGAAGACAAATGGTTTAGAGAAAGCATGGCTTTGCAGGAGGAGTGCTGGAAGGGACAGCAAGGTGCCAGCATTTGTCTTAGTTCTGACTCCAGATGTTGTGTGTGTTGTTAGGCAACCCGCAGCCACAGCAGTCCCAGTCACATGCCAGTGGGGAGGACGACTTGGATTAGTCACCAAAAGCCCCTAAGTCTGTTTCTGAGAGGGTAAAATTAGGCTGTTTGGGGTGGGAGATGATTCAGTGAGGAGTGTGTTTGCCTGTAAGCATGAAGGTAAGAATTCAATCCCCAACATCCACAAGAAAGCCAGGTATGGCAGGCAGCCTGTGCTGGAGAAGGGGAGACCAGAGGACCCTTGACCCTCACCTGACTGCCGGCTTAGCCTAACCTAGGAGCTCAACGTCTCAGTAAAAGACCTTGTCTCAAAAAACAGGGTGGAACCTGGTGGGGTGTCTCACGCCTTTAATCCTCAGCGACTGGGGAGTTCAAGGTCACCCTGGTGTACATATCAAGTTCTAGGCCAGCCAAGACTTCCTAGTGAGACTGTCTCAAATAATAATTAACAACACCAAAAACAAAAACAAAACAACATAGTAGGATGGCTTAGTGGTTAAGAGCACTGGCTGCTTTTCCAGAGGACCTGAGTTAGACGTCAGAGCATCTACAGGCAGTTTGCAATAGTAACTGCAGTCCTGGGGGATGTGACGTCATCATGATATATACACGTGGTGTACAGACATACCTGCAGGCAAAACATCTATATCTATAAAAATAAATTAAAAAAAAAAGAGAGAGAGTGGATGGCTCCTGGGGACACACCTGAAGTTGATCCCTGGCCTCCACACACATGTGCACATACATGCACTCCAACATGAAGACACATACACATACTGATCATTCTCACACTGTGAGCTTCTCTTAAAGAATACAGGCAAGTAACATGGTGACGTATCCACTGCAGAGCCCTGGATCTAAGTGACAGTCACAGAAGAGAGCAAATTGTTCCTCCCGTTCACTGGGCACTGAGGCCCTAGTGACTTGGTGAATATACAGGTCCCTAACAATTTAATACTCGATTGAGAAAAAAAAAGGACATATTTAAGCTGAAATAAAAATACCCTTTTATATTTGCGACTAAGTAAACTTAATGAAGGATGAGTTTGCTTGCTGAACTCTGCCTGGAACTCTTGCCTCCTGTATTTCCTCTTCCATGTTGACTTCTATGGTGTGTGTGTCTCATCACAGTGATCATTTAAAGCCCAATTTGTTAGAATGTGAAATAATTTAAGGGAATGTGGCATAATCTATGATTGACAGTATAAGTACTCCAAGCACATTCAGTTAAACTTGTTCACTGCTTGGAAAGTCTGGCTTTCCATCAGACCAGAGTTGGGATATGAACAGGTGCTTATTTTCAGGTAAACAAATTATTCTACCTTTTTAAAGTTCTTATTGCTTTTCTTACCGTTCTCTGGCTGTACAAGCAAAGAAAATTAATAATAAAAAAAGAAACAAAAACAAACAGCTCTTGGCCATACGTGGTGGGACATGCCTTGGAGGATCTCTGTGAGTTCAAGGCCAGCCTGGTCTATAGAGTGAGTTTCAGGGTCACTAGGGCTACACAGGGAAACCCTATCTCAAATAGACACTGAACTATTTTTCCAGGTTGAAAGTCACCAGAGCCAGCATCATAAGAAACTGATGAGCCTACCTACTTAGGTTACCAGTACATCCTGGCTTTTGCAGAAATAACAGAGAGCTCTAAACTTAAGCTTGCCTAAGATTTCATGTTCCTCCACATGGGCTATTTGTGCTTCTTTTTTAATTACACCACTTTCCTCTTTTCTTTTCCCTTTTCTTTTCTTCCCTTCCCTTCCAACCCTCCTCCTTCTTCCTCTCCATTTCTTTCTTTATACCAGATATTGCACCTAGGCCTTATCCATGCTAGGTATATGCTGCACCTCCAAGATACACTTCTAATTTCTTTCTTCTTGATCTATAAATAATTTTAAATCAGTCACAGCTTGCCAGCTACATCTGGAACTACTTTTTCTTTTTAAAGGAATGATATAATTAAACAAAAAACAATCCCACACCAGAGGACATTTGTTTATGAAAGATAAAATCATTTCAGGAAGCTTAGAGTTTATGTTCAGAAGAGGAAAAGTAGAAGGAGGCAAATGTGAATATGGAAACATCTGTGTGTCATGGGCAGCTGATGGGGTATGCTAGAAAACTCCATACCAGGGGCTGGAGAATTACAACATGGAGGCTGAGCTCAGGGCTCCATCTTGTGTCAGTGGCAACTTACTGTTACAGTGACCTTGCAAACATGCAAGGGAGTGGTAAGAAGTATTCTGAAGGAGCATCCAGGCTCTCCAGAAAACCACATGCCATGATCGACAACTGACATCTGGCTTCTGTACGGGCTAGACCCTGATGGACAGCACCGTGCCTCGTGTTTGCTATAGCTACGAAGCATCCTCTTTTCCCATTTACAAAGAGAAAATAAAGCACATAGCTCATGTTTTCATTGATTTATTTTAGTTTCATATTAAAAATAGAAAAGAAAACAAATAACTAGAAACCGATTTTCTTCTGTGTGTTCAATAAGGTTCTTGGGCTGACAGAATGTTGGAAAGACAGTATTTTGCTACAGTAAAAATGATTTGGGCCAACTGAAGGGGTAAACGGATCTTTGAGGAACGAAAAAAAAATACAGGTAATTTTAAAGACACAGGCACTTAAAAGTGAAAAGATCTGAGCAACATCTCTAATTATTCTAAAGCAACAATCCTCTTTGAGACATAACGTCTGTAAAATATGGCTGCAGTTCTCAATGCTCATTGATGATCTTTAAAAATAACAGAGAACTTATCAAACTGCCTTCTAAATATTCGAATTTATACCCACAGATTAGTGCTGAGCCGCCTGTCTTCAGAGGAGCTACCCATTTCTGAGGGTCACAGTTAACATAGAAACCTATAACCTACACACTGACCAACATGCCAAGAATTTTTTTTTTTACTTTCTTTATATATATATATATATATATATATATATATATATATATATA
>CAJQZJ010005020.1:945768-963755 GCA_907164525.1 Lophiomys imhausi | reverse complement strand
CCCACCCTTCCACCCTCTTCCCCCCCCAACAGCTTCCCTTTTCAATCCAACAAATGGTTCTTTCTCTTATAACAGTAAATTCTATACAAAACAGCAGAATTAAATATGCCACATTTATGAGAGTTAAATGGCCCAGTATACCTCCCAATGTCCAGTTCATACATATTTGGCCCCTGACTTTAACCTTCTACCTTCTAACCATCTCCATGAGTTTAAAGTTCTATAACTGACTTAGCTTTCATACTAACTTGCATCACTATTATAACCATCTTCTTAGATCTAGAATGCCCTCTTGATTCCTAAACAACTCAAAATTTAGCTATGAGACTCAAGCTGTCTATTCTTCAACCACCTCAGAGAGCTGAGAAAGATAAATATATCTGATTATATAGGAAGTGCAGGGCCTGCAGCTTCCAATACTAAGAAATGACAAACCAGTGACTACCTGGACAGTTCCCATTTTCTCTCCATACATTCCAGCATCAGTCTTCAGCCTTTTGGTCCTGTTTCTCTGACAGACATTTATTGTAGAGCAGGGACTGTGAAGGACTAACCTACCCTGTCTTGGCAGAGCTAGGCTGACGACTTCCCTGCTACCAAGTTTTGTCCTTTTTGGACAGCAGTCTGTCTGCAGTTGAAGCAAGGAGTTTTTACATGCCAAGAGATAGGCTTGCCACTAATTCAACCATCTCACACTGGAGATTCTTTGATGCTTATCTTCTGCTTGGAGTAGAATAGGGGGTGCTGTCAGGAGCTGATAGGTCATGATATCAAAAAAAATCTTAATTTAAGACCACATCTTTGAATGCCATATTCTGCAGATCTCTTGGGGTTTTTGAAGATGCCCTATCTATCTCTTGTATTTAGATAAGCAAATGTTGCTTGTCTCTTAACAACTTGATTACTGAGTAGCTTAGAGAATATCTGTGATAGACTGTCATAGTAGCTAACAAGGTGACATGCATGCATGACTAGGAGTTTGTTTTTCTTAACTATCCTAAACAGTTTAAGACGGTTGGTATCAAGAGGCCAGAGCTTCACATTTCATTTTTAAGTATCTCTAGGTACGATACCATTAGGAAGCGTTACCTTTAATTTTGTATCAATATACAAAGATCTATTCCAATGTGCATGCCAAGAATTTTTGAAGTTTGAGTTCTCAGCCCTAAATGGGATATCTGTACCATCCCCCCCACCACCCCAAGGCTCTGGGAACACCTTGGAAGATGGAGTAAAAAGAAAGAAGACTGAAAGAAATCTGAGATGTGAGGTGAAAAGACATGCCCTGCACGTGCCTCAGCCAGTATACTCATCAACTCACTGTGGTTGTCTGCACACCACCAGAGGATCTGGGTTGTGGATATTTCATCATGATGGCCAAAGAGCCATGAGGGTCTGTCCCTCCTTGAAGATCTATTTTCAGTCTCTGTTGTTCAGAGGAGAGGGACTTCATTTTCTATGCAGTCACTGAAAAGTTGTTGGTGCTTCAATGAATAGCCTCCGACCCACACCAAGCAAGAAACATAATGTCCACATACAAAAAGAAGGCATGGAAGGAAGAGGGAGACTTTGTAGAGAGCTCCAGAGGGAGAAGGAGGGTAGGAAAGAGAGAAGAATGGGGCTAAGACACTACAATTCATTATATAAACACATGAAACTAACAATAAAAAATAAACAAAAGTCACTGAAAAAGAAAGAAAATAAGGTAGCAGGAACCTTATCCACCCTTCCAACTCCATTCTAGTGGCACCATCTGATAACCGTAGCACACAGTCACAATCAAAACCTTGGCATGGTTACAATCTTACCCATCTAGTCAGACATTATCTATTAATGTATGTTTGTATCTTCTTTACTTGATTTTTAAAAAATTAAGAAATTTTACTTTTCTATGATTAAGTGTCTTTCTTAATTGCATGCGTGTATCGTGGGCATGTATGTGCTCTCACAAGCCAGAAGAGGACTTGAGAACCCAGAATTGGAGTTACAGAGGGTTATGAATGGAACTTGAATCCTCTTCGAAAGCAGAAATTGCTCTTTCCTACTGAGCCATCTCTCCAGCCTGTCTGTATTTTTAAAATGCAGCTTACAGCATGTTCATGAACACCAAGAGTCAAGTCATACAGTAGTTCCATTGTAAAACCTCTTGAACACCCTTAAATGACTCCATGCACCTTTGTTGCTTCTTTTTTGCCAAAGTCTTGAGAGCCACAGGGTCCTCCTTCCATCTCTAAGTGTTGCCATTTCAGATGTATACAAATAGGGTCATTCACTACTAACCTTTTAAGATTGGCCTTTGAGGCAGAGTGGAAGGTCAAGTGTCTTCCTCTACTGATCTCCACTTCATTACCTTGAGACAGGGTCTCTCACTGGTTAGGTCTGGCCCTGGGGAATTTGCCAGTCTCTACTCCCCAATGCTGGGGTCATACATGCATGCACACTTTTATTCCCTGGGTGCTAGGATTTGAACTGAGGTGCTCATGTTTACAGAGCAAGTGTTCTTACTCATGAGTCATTTCTCTAATCCCAAGACTGGCTTTTTGAAAAACAGTATAAATCCCTTGAGATCTGGGCAGGGTGGCTGAACCAGCAGCCCTCGGCCCATCACTGTGTGCTCTCCCACACAGGGCTTGTTTAACCAATCATACTTACTGCAAACTATCTGAGGACGTTAAGGAAGTCAGTAAACAGAAACCCCAGGTGCAGAATTCAGGAATTCACAGATATTATTCTCATCATTAGCCTTTCCTATTCTGTTCTGGAGGGCTTGAACGTTATCCTTAAAATACCTTTGGGTGGTGAAGCAATATGCCATTATGAGAAATAATGTGATTTTGGCTAAAAGTAGGGGACGATGATGTCACCTTGGCCTGTTCCCAGAATGGCAAACACATCTTTCTTCCAGTACAGATTAGGAGTGACTGGCAATGGCTGCCCCAAAGGCAATAATGGAGAAATTTCAGAGGGTGAGTTCAGGCTCAGCAGTATCAGAAACTAGTTGATCCCTCAAGGTATTCATGACAGGTGGCTATCATTAGTGGGGTAGGTAGAGCTAAAGAAAGGCAACATGGATGGGCAAAGTTAAGGATTAGCATGGAAAGAAAAAAGCCAAACCAAAAATCAAACGAGTTTCATAGAGACAAGGCTGGCTGATGTATCTGAGCTCTGTTCAGGCAAGAAACCTCCAGTAAATGAGCAACAAAGCCTGACTCAAGTTATCTGGGTAGTGGGATGGTAGGACCTAAGCCAGGAAACCTGGACTCTGAATCAACACTCTCAGCATCTTCTGACCTTCCCCCACCTCTGAGCCGTGAACTGACTCCTCAGTCATACTAAGAAACCATAGCACAGGCTCATGGCCAATCAGAATTCCTGAACAAGAAGCATGGTGCTGTGTTTTCACATGGACGAGGTGAGGAAACACAACCATGTACGTTCACCACAGGTCTAATAAACTGTATCATTTATTGTTCCATGGAGAGTAAAAGAAAGCAATTCTGGGGATTAAGATTTAGGAGCTTCAGAAAGGTATAATTTCTATTTTTCTCTACCTAGATCTTTGTTCTCATTAAATCATCCCATGATCTTCACTCTCACTTCTAGATCTGATGGTTATAAAAAATATTTCACATTTAAGAACTCACACTGCACTTTGAGGAAAGAAAGACATTTTCTTCTGATCAGAAAATCATGATTAAGATGATTTCATTTCATATCATAAAGAGTGAACCAGAATATCTGTTTTACTTTTTGATACAAGACATTATTTTATATACTATATCAATATTACAATGTTACACTTGTGTTGAAAGTTATGTCCACACACAATGTGCACATGGACAGTTATAGCAGCTTTATTCATACTGTCCCAAACTGTCTTCACAATACAGACACAATGTCCTTACATAGGTAAAGAGATCAAGACCACGGGACATCCAAACAGTGTTAAAAGCAAGTGAGATATCAAGCTATGAAAAGATAAAGAAAACATCGGTGCACATAACTAAATGAAAGAAGCTAAGCTGAGAAGACTGTGTAACATTCAGTTACAGCCATAGGACATCTTGGGAAAGGAAAAACCATGGAGAAGGCATAAAGATCATGGCCGCCAGGAATGAAGAGGTGGGGAGGCAGGTGTGGGACATGGACTATATTTTTCAGGTAGTTAAGTGGTTCTTTATGAATCTACACTGTGGTCAAATGTTATACATCTGTCAAAACCCACATGTGCATGATACTCACAAATTATAACGAAAATTACAGACTCCCAGAGTTGACAAGTCAGATAGGTTCATCAGGGCTAGCAAACCTTCTCTGCTTCAGGATGATGTTTCAAGTGCAAAGGGAGAGAAAGCAAGAGACATGTGCCTTTTTCGGTCAACTTTGCCCTGAAGTAAAACTAAGAAATAAAATATAAAGAAAAAAGAAAAGCTGGTCAGAGACAGCGAAAGGAGGGTCACTATTAGAATGGCATAGAAGGTAATCTGCACTACTGCCGGCTTATCTGGACCTGAAGAATCTTACATATTTTTTAGCCTAAATGATGTATAATTATCTGAGAAAATTTTCTTAATAAGTTGAACCAATATTTCTTGTAAAGGAAAAAGTAATGGTGTTGGGACTTTTATCTTGCTAAGATGATTCAGGACTTTGGTACCAAGTCCAGAACACAGCAGGGCTTTGGGATGGAGGGAAGGAACCTCTTCTCCCTCCTGGAATTATGGAACCAGAGTTCAATATTACAGAACACATTAGGTTTTGATTGTACTATGACTGCATATAAAATTTTCCCTGAAACATTTAGAATTTTTTCCCCTCTCTCCCTAATTTAGAAGCATTGTTGAGTTGCATTTGCAAAAACAAGACAATTGAAGTACTGCCATTTGGATTGTAGATTCAGAATATGCTGGACAGTGCAAGAGGTTCCTATATACAGAACCCACATTATAAAGTCAATAATTCAAATGGAAGTAATTTCTAATGTGTCCTTGAATCTTACAGAGATTGACTATAGAGTTCCTTTAACAAATCAGACAGATGTGGGCACATTCTAATTGTTCCTTGGAACTGTAGGGATGTCCATTTTTACCTTCAAACAAATCAGGGTTAATTTTGCTTGCTGTACCTAAAGTTGGATTTATTTTTTTTTTAAGAATGATGTTTCAAGAATAAATATATGAAAATTTAAATTTTGCTGGTATTTCTTATCCTTATTGGGTTCAATAACATTATTCAATTTTAAATTAGGTGCCACAGTGGCAGGGAATGCCAAGACCTTTTTGGCACTTAGGGTACCTTGAAGTTTTAAACTAGCCATGCCTATAAGGAACTTAAAATTTTGTGAGGAGGTGAGGAACACTCAGGTGAAGCAAAGGTTGAATACACAGCATTATATTATCATGTGATAAACAGGACATCAAGGTCTATAAATGCCATAGAAATTGTATTAAGACATTGGATGGTAGTTTAGTCCAGTTTATCAGTCTCAAGCCACGCCTAAAGGATTGAATATGACATAAATGCACAAAGGGGAAAGTGGGAATTGTATAGCCAAGCCGGGTTAAATAGCCAGACATCTCCATGACATCTAAAGACAATTTGATTAGAAAGTCTTTGCTGGGGCTGGAGATCCGGTTCACCAATTAAGACCACTTGCAACAATTCCAGAGAACCAGAGTTTTGTTCCCAGCATCGACTTGGGCATGCATCTTGTAACTCCAGCTCCAGGGGATCTGAAACCCTTTTTTGGCCTCCTTAGGCATTGGCACACACATTGTATACACTCACAGACACAGACATAGAGACATAAATAAACCCCAAACCTCAGTTTACAGTTTATGATTGAGGAATGTTATCAAATGTTCTTACTTATTGAGCTGCAGGGAATTGAGGGCTGCTATGCACAAAGGATGCTTGATTCATCTGGACAGTGTTTGCCCTGGCTTTGGGTTTCCACATAGGTAGGCATGCATTGAAAGCTAGATGGTGAGGAAGCATGGCATCCCGCCTCCAGTTCAGGAGCCCCCAACCTTGAGGAGTTTTTGACTTAGAAAGGTTGAAAGTTTGGATTTGATTTAAGGTCTCTTGGCTATTCTTGCCTTGTGTTTAAAGAATTTGTTTTGCTTGGATTTAGAAAAAGAAGAGACATTGGGGTTAAGGACAGAGGAGCTATCTGCACCCAAATGGTTTAAGAAGAAGGAAAAAATAGTCTAAAATAGGCAGGTCCTAACCTCTGCAGCAAGCGTTCAAGTTAATTCATCCCACTTCCTTCCAGTCATGAGAAATTCCTGAACCCTTCACATCCTCTAAACCCCAAATGCTGAAAAAAAAAGTTCTCATTTAGCTACAAGGATTGTGAAGAAAATGAATGTCAACATGCTTCAATGTAGAAGAGAACATGAAGGCAATTCCATGTTCACTCAAGCAAGTCTGACCTTCACTGTGGGAGAAAACTTAAAACTTAGGAAGAAGGCAGAGCTGTCTCTGCTGTTTGTGTTAGGATATAAGATTGTTTCTTTCTTTCTTCTTTTTTATTAAGTAATCAAATATTACTTATAAAATGTGAGAACTAAAAAGAGAGCATGTCCCCTGTATTTAAAACACATAAAGATTTTTAATAAAGTTTTGTTCAAATTATGAAAATATTCAACTAAGAATCTGATGCAACAGTCTGCAAAGAATCAGGTACAAACCAAATGTGAAATCAAAGAAGCAGTAAATGCCAGAGGCTGTGGAGGACCACTGTCTTCTGGATATGAAAAGGCCATTGTACCCATGAACTCAGCAGCTGTGTTTGCCTACAGAAAATCTACACAAAGCCAAGCCTGTCAATACTCCAACATGGATAAGAGAGGGGTTCATGAGTTCCCACCTCTAACCATGGAACTTTTAGTAGGCGATGGTTGCCAAAGGAGAGGTGTCAGTTTTCTTCGGTAGCATGGTCCAAAGTATGTTGCCTATGATCCGGTGAACAGCCGCACACCCATGTGCTAGCAGACAGCACTAACTGTACTCAGTGGGTTATAAGGAATCACGGGGAAGACAAAATTGGGAGGAGGATGTGTATGGGACTCTAGGGGCAGTTGGAGGAAGAATGAAAATGGGAGGTGAATACCGTCTAAAATCATATTCATGCATGAAATTATGAAATAATACATAATACAAATTTTCATGGCAGTAAAAGAAAAGAAACCATGAAAACTTGCAGAGGTAAACTGTACTTGGAGGCTTTAGACTCATGGACCCAGACTACTATGCAAAGCAACCATGTTAACTTAAAAAAGTGAAACTTGTCTCTCTTCAGCTAGCTCTTTCACTGTGAAAATCACATCACATGTATTATTAGACTGAACAAACACATCTCTACCTTAGAGGATTTATCCTCAAATATTGGCAAATATTGTTTGTTAGCAAACCTGTCTCTTTTTTAACTACTGAAACACCATGGCTCCACTTTCCTCAACAGTTCAGAGATTTAGGAGAGGCTCCTATTGTGCAGGTAGAACTGATGAGGGACAGTGAAGGATGAGTACAGAGGTGCATCTATCTATATTTCAAATTTTAAAATTATATATACATATACACACACATATATATATACATATATAGTGATGATAATAACTAACAGACTTTCTAATAAAAAAATAAATGAGGGTTTTTGGAAGTAAATGTAGAGTGAAGAGGATCCAAATAACAAATAGAGAATGGCGTTGCCATAAATACTTTCTCAGGTAAATTTGTGAGTTCAAGGCTAATATATATAATTCAGATGAAGCGGTCCCCCCATGTTTTGCTATTACATTGTTGGTTTAAAAAACCATAAAAATTAATACATGTGAGTTTTAGGGGTTCTTGGTAAAGGTTCAGTAAGTCCTTTGCCTTTAGTGGGAGAACATTTATGGATAAATATTATGAGGCTTTACAAGCCTCATTTTTCCTCTCTTCACTCTCCCAGCTATCCCAGCTAGAGGATAAAGAAAGGAGCAATGGGTAACACAGGAGCAGAACAGGAAAGCTGGCT
Source organism: Lophiomys imhausi (assembly GCA_907164525.1). Lineage (NCBI taxonomy): Eukaryota > Metazoa > Chordata > Mammalia > Rodentia > Muridae > Lophiomys > Lophiomys imhausi. The sequence continues at coordinate 955,735 of CAJQZJ010005020.1, read as the reverse complement.
TGCTTCAGGTAGATGTAATGTGTGGTTAGTTGTGCAGGGTTGTTGTCTCATTATAGAAAGAGAGCTCCCTGGAGCTTGAGAAGATGAAATCCTATTGGAATTACGAATGTTCTGGAATATGCATATAAACACTAGAGATGTAGGAACACAGCTATTCAAGAATGAAACACTCAGGTTAATTCTTATCTGCTATGGATGGAAGTTTTCAACTTATCTAGAGCTGCAGAGGAAGTAATGCAGACAAGGCAGGGAATGGGCTAGAATATTACTGACCTCGCCTAAAAATAAAATGATGTCAATAAAAAGCTTAGTGAAGGCTCAGCAGCAGCAAAGAATCAGTGAACCCAACAGTGGAAGAATAGAAACAGCCAATTCAGAAAAAAAAAGCCAAAAATGGATAAGAAACATGAACACAAACATGATGTGCGGGCCAATACTGAAGCACTCTCCTGCATGTCACTGTGGTCTCAGAAGAAGAGAGAGAGAAGGTGTGTCTGAAAAAGTACTAAGAAAAATAGTTACAATTTCCCGAATTGGATGAGAAATAAACTACCAGTTCAAGAAGCTGAGCGAATTATAAAGAGAACACCCCCTAAAATCCACGGTGATACACACACATCATAACTGAACTTCCAAAAACTAATTATAAGGAACATTTAAAAATAAATCCATAAAACAACTAGATATATAACATCTTGCTTATGTGGGGAAACAGTTCTAATTTCAACACATCTCTCATACGACATCATGGAAAACAGAGGAAAGTGGTAAAAATATGTTTAAGTGCTAAAAACCAAAAAACTAATAATAAGGCCCTCTGTCAGCCTAGAACTCAGCACTCAAGGAAACTGTCATGCAGAAATATAGGAAAACTAAATCTCTGCCTGATGAAAGAGGAGAATTAATAAGAGACTTTAACATTTTACTCCCTAAAGAAAAACTAATAGTTTTCCAAGAATGGTAGAAGAGAAAACATGGAACTTCAGGAGGGAATAAAAATCACGATAAGCAAAAATATTAATACATACACTAGGCTTTCCATCTTCTCTCAAGCTTTATAAATTCTAATAATATAGCAATATGCCTTATAATAATATATTATAATATACACTAACATATTGCAGCTTACAATAAAACAAACTTATATTGTCTTATACGGTTTTGAAGTTGTATCTAAAAAATATTTAAAACAATCCTATTCTAAACTGGAGAGGGTAGAAGGATAGTCGAATATAAAATTTCCACACTTCCCTCTAAAGTGGCAAAATGATAAGCATCAGTTTACTATGGTAAGTTATATAAACTATAATAGCTAAAGAAACCACTGGAAAAACTGTATAAAGAGATATACTTTAATGACATAGAATTCAAATACACACACACACACACACACACACACACACACACACACAAGCAACAGCCCTCAGGAAGGTGGGAAAAAGAAAACAAAAACCAACCAAAATAGCACACTTACACTGTAACACATCAATAGTTTCATTAATTGTAAGTAGACTATATATGTGTAATAAAAATGGAAATTGGCCAGGTGGTTAAAAATATGACTGATTTGCATGCTGTATACAAGACACTGACTCCAAATATAATCATGTAGGTTGAAAATGAAAAGATGGGGAAACACATTATGCAAATGTGAAGCAGAGGTAAAAGCCAGCATGTGTGACTATGTGGACATGAGATGAAGTTGGCATCTGGACAATGATTACTATGAGTGCGGAGAAAACCATTGTTATAAAAGGGACAATAGCAATCCAAAACCCATAGACAGGAGAGCTGCAAGCTACACAAAGCAATTATCGATGAAACTGAAAAAAGGGGAACATCCAGGGGAAGGATCAGCACTTCTCTCTCAACAACTGATAGGACACGTAGGCAATTAGCAATATTTCTTAGTCAGACACCGGGAGACATTACTAGGCTTGAAGGTGGTCCAGTGTACAATCTTTTCTCCCTGGATACTTATGGAAAACTCCAAGACCCTTCTAACTTTTTTGGAAACAGCATTATACACAAGGGTAGTTACTTCCTTTTACTATCTGTGCTAAATTCTATGTTGTTGAAGAAATGGAGATTCTAACATCTCACTTATAAATTAAAAAATCATATAGTCTAAGTAGAAACAGATGGACATTTTGGCCAGAGGTTCAAATTAACATAACTTCACTTTCTAGACCCATTCCACACAAAAGAAGTGTCAAGACAAATCATGTCACAAATGTAAAGTCTCAGGCTCCTCTCGAGAAGGTCTAGAAAAACTGGAGGCAGTTAGAGAGGTGATCAGAGTCTCACTGAATGCAGAGTTCTCCTGGAAACTGATGGAAGGTTACAGCAGACAGTTAAGGGAAAACAAAGCAGAAGAAAACAAACAAAATCGCTGCCAAGAATGAAAGAAGCAACAGAGGAAAGGGCATGAAATGAATGATGAGAAAAGGTCGCAGGCAAAATATAGAGTCATCCTGTGATCAGAATTAAAGGCACAGAGCCAGAGTCAGGGCCCAGGGAGCGTGAATGATTGTGGGGGCTAGAAGACAACACGGTGTGACTGGACAGTTCCTCATAGATGTGCTGCCTGGACTCACTATGAGGGAGTGAGTAAGGATTTTCAGGACCGGCAACTTTTGTTTGGTGGGTCGGGGGAGTGGCAAGCCTACTCATCAGTGGACAGTGATGTGAAACATTTGAGAAGAGCACGGAGTCAGGAAAACTCAGGCTCCACGAGGAAAGACACCACGTGTACCCTGTCATCTGTCAGATTTGCTCACATACCCATGAGCACAGAACCTGGGCTGCAGGGAAGAAAGGCTTTTACCTACTGCTCTTGATTGGTTTCGTTGTTGCTTTTACGTTTTCATACATGTATACATGGCTTTTACAATGTCAGACATATATATGATATATTTGATCACATTCGCTCCTTATTACTTTATCTTGCCCCTGCTTCTCCTGAACTAGTCCCTCACCTCCCTTCATGATTTGTGTGGGTGTGATCCACTAAGGGGTGTGTGTGTGTGTGTGTGTGTGTGTGTGTGTGTGTGTGTGTGTGTGTTTGTGTAGAATTCAGGGCCTTAGTGCACAGTAGGTCAGTGCTGTATCACTGTTTTCTCCAAATTAAAACATTCTGTCTCAAAGGGAAGAGTCTCAAGACTCAGAGAGCTCCAGAAACCCGCAAGACTCAAGAGGCTCCACCTCACAGCTCAGAAACTGCTCTAGGAGAGCTTCTGCCTGTGCAGTGGAACTACAGTTGGTCGGAAAACCCAGGTATGCAGCTTCCCTGAGGCATTTCCCATGCTGGTGATGCTGCTGCTTTTGAGTCCCCTGTTTTCCTGCAAGTGGACCCTCTCCCATGGCCCTGTTAGGAAGCCCAAGAAACTCACTGGTCAACTGTTCCTTTGGCACTACTTCTGGGGTGAATAGAAGTGTGTCCACATCTTCCCAGGAAGTCACATAATCACCACTCCCCTTCCACTGTCCTGATGCTATTTTCTGTTAAATTTATTAACATCTTGTTAAAAATCTACTATCACATTTCAGATATTGTTAGACATGTACTAATATGGAAACCCCACAGAACAATCTGGTGGAGGAAGGCTACATGGCAACGCATTGGCCTGAGTGGTTCTGTCTCATGGAGAAAGACTCTGTGGACAATAGAGTGGCTTAAATATTCTTGCTTTGCCTTTAAAGCCAATAAGCTGCCTAGGACTAGAGGAATTTAATAGGGTCTGAGTGGAAAACCCAGGCTAAGAGAATTTTAACAGAGGCTGCAGAAGAAATTGTTGCATGCTTAGGAGATGGACTGATACCTTCTGTAATATTTTCTTCCTCAAATATGCGGAGATGTGCATCTCTTTAAGGAACTTAATTTGCCTGGGAAGTGGGAACTTCAAACCATGTCTGTTCACTCCAAGGGGTAAATTTGATACTACAACCTCTTTTTTTTTTCCTTTTACTATCTGCACCAAATGTCAGGGGTTGAATAAATGGAGAGACTAACATCTAATTTACGAATTCAGAAATCCTATAGTCTAAGTAGAAGCAGATGCTAAATCACCAGATTCACTTTAATCTGAAAATGTTCTAACAGCAGTTAAACTAGACCTTACTCATTCTTATTGGCTTATCTCAAATGTAGCTCTTGGGATCTGTCTAAACTAGACTCCTCTTTCTTCCACAAAAAGGCTCCACTCAGCCCAAGAAAGGCTTTCAAGTCAATGTCTTATTTTTTCTCAAAATATTAATAATTACTAGTTAGAAATAAAGCATGCAATGGAGATTTATTGATTAGCATTTTAGGGGAGGTTAGAATTAAAGGAAATTTCTTCTTATTGATAATATCCTAATATAAGCCAGACATATAAACAAATGTAAGACCATGTAACAGAGAAATATTTAGTAGACACCACATAGAGAACAGGAAGGAAAAGGCTCCCACGGAGGACAGAGCACAGAACACAGCTGGTACAGCACAAGGGAGTTTCATTAGTTTGTCTATTTGAGCTCAGAGAATTATGCCTGAATATAGATAAATATGAACTGAGGAACTTTGGTCTTTGTTTATGAAAGTAAAGATCAGGACTGTAAATTTCTTCACAGTAAAGGCCAGTTGTGAAGCAAATAGTCAACTCCAGTGTTTGGGTATACCAAGGGAGCACATGAACTGACTAAGGAATTCAGTATAGTGGGATTTCTGAGGCCTATTCCCCCAAGACTCAGCAAAACAGACTTAATCTGAATGTATTATGAATTCTGGTGCAAATGGAAAATGGATCACAATTTGTTACTGACAACTCTGGATACACCAGCCTTTCTCTCCTATACTATAAAGAGAGCTTATGGCCCATTACTTTCAAATTCAAAAGTTTTATCCAGACCACTTGGACGTTTCTAGCAGGTGATCCCAGATGGCTACTTTATTTAAGGGGCCATGTATCCTGGAGTCTCTTGTCTCTTTGAAAAACAACTTGTAGACAGGGTCTAAATGGGCACACATAATTCAGGTATTTGTGAGTCACATGCATCAGACACTGGATGTATTAAAGATATGTGCAAGTATGTGTGAGCTAAAGTTACTATGTTACTATAGTTTCCTTTCTGCTGCTTTGATAAAACTCTCTGACCAGAGCAGTTAGAGGAAAATGAAGGGAGAATGGTTCATTTCATTTTATACTCTCAGGTTGCTGATCCATCACTGAGGGAGTCACAGCACGAATTCAAGCAGGAACCTAAAGGCAGGACTGCTTATTGTCCCCTTGAGTATTATCTCTGACAAGGGAACTCACAGATGCTGAAGGAGGATAGCAGGAACCACAGAGGATACCGCCTGCCATCCGTGTCACTCTCTGGCCAGCACACAAACTCATGCTTAGCTAGCTCTCTTACACAGCCCAGGACCACCTGCCTAGGAATGGCGCTGCCCACAGTGGGCTGGGCCCTCCTACATCAACTAAGGCAATCAAGACAGTTCATCCTACAAAGCCCATGGACCACCCTGGTGAAGACAGTAAATCAGTTAAAACTCCCCTTTTTTCAGGTGAGTCTAGGCTGTTGACAGTTATTGTTAACTAATAGTGTGTAAGGTTTTTTTTTTTTGTAAATCAAAATTTAAATTGGATTTTCTTATAATCATCTACAAATTTATGACTGAGAAACATGTACTCAAGTTACACATAGCATGATGCAAATTGGGGATGAGGGCTCACTTGCTAAAGTGTTTTCTGCACAAGCAGGAGGACGCAAGTCCAATGCCCAGAATCAATATTGAAAAGCCAGGGGTAGTCGTACGCAGTTGTAACTGCAGCACCAGGCAAGCAGACACAAGCAGGCCACTGTTTGCTGCCCAGCTAGCCCAGCCTAATCAGCTTAGCCCCAGACTGTCTCAAAAGACAAAGTGCACAGCAACTGAGGAGGAACGGCACCCAAGGTCGTCCTTAGGTCTCCACATGTTTTCATGTGTACACACATGCACCTGCACGCACATATACGAAATTTCAAAAAAAAAATCGTAACATTTTGAGTAGGTTAATCATCGGTCATGTGCCACACTCATAGCTGTCCTCTGCTGCATGTGGCCTGTGAGACCAAGGTTGAACATGTAGGCAAGACAGAAGTATATGCTACATTTGTTATATTGATTTTCCCTAGCACAGTACAACTGCCAGTGCTGTTAGAGTTAATGGTGATTAAAAGGCTTAAACATGAGACTCTGAGGCTAAAGTTATATTAACATAATCTTAGATTATTGGAGATGGGTCGTTATTTTAGGCCTAACCCATGATCTGATATCTTCCAATTCCTTCTTGTCTTTGAATTAGTTGCTTTTACAGAGACATAAATTGTCAAAGCCTTTTACATCTCCAGCCTGTGAAGTGTGCTTCCCTCACTTAATCAAAAACTTGGAGCTGAATACTTTTCCACAGATCACCAGAAAACAATGCCTCTCCATTCACTTAGCAGCCTGGGACCTGACCCTCTTTCATACAAAGTGTCCTGGGAAGGAGGCTGAACAGTACAGTCCTATCTTCATTCACTTGCTCATCTGGGCACTTCCCCCAAGCAAAAGTACCTTCCAGCAAAGCTGTTCATTTCCAAAGGAAACATTACACAATAAGTATTTTATATTACTCCCATTACTCTTCCAGTCTGCTTATCCTCATTAGGCATTTATGAACCCTCTTAAAATCAAGATGACCTTCTCCCAGGTTTCCACATAACTCACAGTCTATTTACCAGCTGTAAGAGTTGCAGAGAGGAAAGAACATTCAATGGATATTGGGAGACTTGGGTTCTGACTCTGTTACTAACACTAACCTGTCAGTTATTTCTTCCTTCTGTGATGGAAGAGATTTACAATCTGTCATGATACTCTCTGGGACACAGTTAAACATCCCTCCATTTGGAGGGATGTAATTCCCCAAGTACCAGAGTAATGAGTTGCCCGGCCTTGTTTCTACTATGACCCGGCAGTAGGCAATGCTTCAATGCTGCAAATCCTTTCTGGGTACTTATTTGCCAGCTCCCTACTTGTGTTACACCGATTCTTTGTGAAACAAATTCTAAGTGATAGCCCATCACATTTGTTGGAGAAATTTTATAAAGTCTCGAGTATTTTTTCATGTTGAACTATTAAGTAAGTCAGTACTAAACTTACATCTAACATTATTCATTATTCAGATAACCATTCATCAGCAAGAAACATAAAATAAAACTCCTATCATTTGGACTTTTTAATGAGAAATACATAATAACTCATGTTGGGCCACACTGAGGATAGGCCAGGTAAAACATTTTAAACTTCATAGAATATACAGCCCTCTGCATATGAGGTTTATTTTAATGGAAAATCAAATTTCCCATACATTTTCTTATGCTTTTTGTATTTATGTTGGTTACTTTTTTTAACAGATCAGAACTGACTGAACCCCACAAATGAAGAAATAGCCACATTTTAAAGCAAAATTTAGAAACAGTCAACCGTTGGTTATATCAGCTCATTTTTATAGATATGTTTGTCATTTAAATTTTATCCTGTATGCATAAAGATACATAATTTATTAGAGATATACCAACATTTTGTCCTATGTAGTTTTCTACCAATCTGTTATCACTAGTTCAATGTCAATTTGACAGGAGCTAGATTTATTTGGGAAGTGGGAACCTCACTTGAGAAAATGCTCCCACCAGATTGGCCTGTGGGCAAACCTGTAGGGCATTTTCTTCATTGATGACTGGAAGTGGGGAGGGCTGTGTTGCCATCCCAGGACTGATGGCCCTGGGTGGTATAAGCAGACTGGCCCAGCCATGAGGGACAAACCAGTAAACACCGTTCCTTCAGTTTCTGTCCTCAGGTTCCTACTCTGACTTCCTTTGGTGATGGACTCTGACATGGAAGTGTGAGCTGAAATGAACCCTTCCCTCCCTAAGTTGCTTTTGGGCATGGAGTTCACCAGAGCGATAGCAACCCTACCTAAGACATGATCTAAATATTTATTTAAGGCACTGGAAACAAAATTACTAAGTGGAAATTCTAAATAATTAAGTACAAAGAAGAGTATAAAGAAGTGGCTAAACTAGGTGTCAACCTTGGGTATTTTCATTCAGCCAGCCATTACACAAGCACTACACTGAATATTAGGACGGTGGCAAGAAGAATTTTTGGTGTACATGAGAAGACAGATGATGCACAAATGAAATCATGTGTGTTTTATCAGGTGGAGAGAAGGAGTGTGGACAGGAGAAGGGTGGATCTGGGTGGAACAAGGGCTCTGGAACAGAGGCTGCGACTTCAAGTGTGTTATCAGGAGAGACCCCTGAGCTGAGATGGAAAGTAAGTAAGGGAGTGACTAGAACAGTTTGGGAAAGATGGATTTGTGGAAATGGAAGGGCAAGAGCTGAGACCATCTCATGCTTAAAGGTCCAGAAAATGTCAACAAGTATCATGTGGTTGGGAACAGGTTGAAAAGGAATCAGTGATAGTAGGTCTTGGGTCATGGTGTATAAGCCACAGTTAGACCTCTTCAGAGAAACCTGTTTGCGAGCCGCCTTGTATTTTAAAATGATTAGCCTAACGAAAGTCACGTATTTGCCTACATGATAGAACTGGGGCTACAAATAGAAACAGTGAAGGCAAACTGGAAGCTAATAAACCAGCAGAGAGAAAGATTCTGTTTTAAAAGGGGGAAGAGACTGTGTGTGTGTGTGTGTCACCATATTTGCGACATACTCTGACACAAGAGGTCATAGGATAGTTGGTTGACTAAACACAATACAAGATATATGAAGAAATCAGAAATGTCTCAAACAAAAAGAAACTATAGGAAAAACATCCTCAAATAGTGGGGACAAGAATGCCCAGTTGTATTTGGGAAGAGTATAGAAAAAAAGATTAATAGGAGTCAATAAAAGTTTATTTAGGGGAACCGTATAGGAAGCATGAACAAGGATTATTTCTTTCCATCTGACCCGGTACTGTGAGCCAAGACAATGGCAGATTAAAAAGAATTATATGAGAACTATAAGCAGCCTGCTGGGTAAGAGCAAGTGAGGCTGTGGACTTTAGCAGAATTATGGTCATGAAGAAACTTTCATGTGCACAGAAGAATGTGGACTTTACAGGAGCCACAAACACAGACTTCTGGAAGTATTATCTCCTTTTATAATCCTATATAAATGCCATTTGCTGTCCTGTGACATGCTTATTTCTATCATCTCATGTGACTCTACAGAACTCCTGGTACTAGGCATCCCATTGTTCACCATGTAATGCCCGCCACAGTGTACCTAATGCATGTCCCCAGGTGCTTAAGGAGAAGTGGGAGACACTGAGCACTATGCTTCTTGGAGAGGAGCACTATGGGGCTGGGATGGGCAGGACAGTTGCTTCTTTTAAAGGATATCAATAACAAACACTTGGCTAATCCTGTCAGAAGCAAACACACAACTTTAAGCCTCCAAATAAACGAGTGAAACCATGCTCCCTGCAGTTTTCATTCATTAGATTTTCCTCCAGACAACCAGAAAACACCCGTTAAAACATCCATTTCAGTTGTATCTGTATTGTCAGTTTCAGCTTATCTAAAGAAGCTCCCATCCCCTCAGGTTCTCTCTACTTAACTGCTTAAAGCACGCTTTGCTAACAACAATTACCTGTGGACACTCAGTCGTTTTTACATTGTTAATGGCATGGAGCTCAGTATTTGCAGCTGGGCTCGCTCAGGACTGTGAGGCTACTAAGAAAGTCAGTTCACGCCCTTTGTGTCAATACCAATAGAAGAAGAGGAGGAGGCGGGGGGAGGGGAGAGGAAGAAGAGGAGGAAGAACAGTGCATTACCTGTGGGCGGAACGTGCATATAAGAACTTGATGACATGATTCAAAAATGGCACAGACCTGAATTCAGGTGTCACGTAATCTAAAGCTTGGGGATTATCTGTTCTTCCATCTGATTTTCATGAG